>MNCI01023154.1:540397-570904 GCA_015680685.1 Gnetum montanum | reverse complement strand
ACTCATGCTGTGCTAATGCATGTAAGAAATAACAAATAATAAACCTATTCCATGCACTGCAAGGTTTATCCACAAAGCTCATCTTTATTGTTGTACACAACTTGCATTCAAGTACAAAGCTGCTCGAATAAAGATCCATTCACTCGGGGACTCCTACTGCAGGCACATGGAAAATATTCTATCTCTGGAGTGATTAAACTGCCAGAGCTTCACTACTTCTAGCCTAGAATGAGCAATGAGGGGAGTGCCACCTCCTATTTATAGATTTGGCGACGGACCGCAATATCGCGTACGCGATATAGCAAGGGACGATGCGATATTGCGACGGCCGCAATATCGCGGTGCATGCGATATCGCGTCTCATCATACCTATTGGTGACTTCAGCTTGGCCATTCACTTGAAGATGATATGGTGTAGTCAGCTTATGCTCAACTCCTAAGCATTGCATCAACTTTCGAAAAGTCACACTTGTAAAATATGTACCATTATAAAAAATAAGTGCACGAGGCATGCAAACTTGTTTACGATTTGTTGTTGAATAAATCGTGCAGTGGTAGATGATGTACAGCCAGCGACAGTAGCTGCTTCTACCCACTTTGTAAAATAGTTAACAACAACAACAATGTAGGCTTTTCCATTGGACATTGGTGTAATAGGCCCCATAAAATCAATACCCCATATGTCGAAGGATTCTGAAGATTGAATCCATTGTTGTGGACCCTCCATTCTAGTAGTCATTCCCCCATCGCATTGACAACACTCGCAAGATTGGACGAAGTGATGAGTGTCCCAAAACAATGTAGGCCAATAATATCCTACAAGCAAGATTTTAATGGCTATTCATCTCTTAGTGTAATGACCCCTATAAGGGCCCTCATGAGCATCTTGGAGAACTCACAATTGATTTGAATCAAGAACACACTATCGGACCAAGCCATCAAAACATACCTTATAAAGGTGTCCATTGATTTCCATGAAATATTTGGCTTTGTGAAGAAACTGTTGTTTCTTTTTAATGTCCAAACCTTGTGGTGTTTCTTGTGTGAGAAGATAGGTAAGAATGCTACTATACCAGTTTGTCTATATGGTTAATTAATTATTTACTACTCCTGCAAAGAGGAGTTCATCAGGGAAGCAGTCAGAGATTGGAGATTCATCCTTTTTGTTGTCCCATCGCAATCAAGATAAATGATCAACAACAACATTCTCGGTGCCTTTATGATCAATCATTGTAATATCAAACTCTTATAAGATCACTAGCCACTATATGATGCGAGGGCTCACAATTGGTTTATTCATTAGGAATCGGATTGCACTATGATCCGTGTGTACAAATATCTTATAGCCTAATGCATAGTGCCTAAATTTTTCTAGTGCAAACACCACATCCATTAACTCTTTTTTTGTTGTGGTGTAGTTGAGTTGTGTACTAGCAATACTTTGACTTGCATAATGAATGTAATAGGGACATTTTTGGTCATCTAATTGTATAAGTATGGCTCCTAAAGAAAAATTGGATGCATCAGTCATTATGTGGAATGGTCTGGACCAATTAAGAGCTTGAAGAATGGGTGTTTCTACAAGCTTCTATTTCAAGGTCTGGAAAGCTAGCTCACATTCCCTAGTCCATTCAAAGGGTACATCCTTCTTTGTTAATTCTACCAATGGTTTTGTAATCTTTGAAAAGTTCTTGATGAAGCGTCTATAATAGCTAGTATGTCCAAGGAATGATCGGATATCTTTCAAAGTCTCCCGTTGATGAGTGATTCCTTGGATGACTTTAATCTTTTTGGGGTCTACCTCTATCCTTGTTTGTGAAATCTTATGCCCTAATACAATGCCCTCTTGGACCATTAAATGAATTTTTTGCCAATTAAGCCTTAAGTTGGTTTCTACACATCATTTTAGTACTTTCTCTAATCAATCCAATGCTTGTTCAAAGTTTGCTTCGTAGGTGGAGAAATCATCCATAAAGACATCCACACCATTTCCTATTTGCTACTAAAATATACTTAGAACCATATGTTGAAATGTTGCTGGGGCATTGCACAAGCCAAACAACATTTGCTTATATGCAAATGTCCCCTAAGGACTTGTGAATGTAGTTGGGCTTGGTCTTCTACAGCTATTTGAATTTGATTATATCCACTGTAACCATCCAGAAAACTATAATAGTAATGCCCTGCAATAGTATCTAGGACTTGGTCAATGAATGGTAATGGGAAGTGGTCCTTAAATGTTACCATGTTCAGTAGCCTAAAGTCTATACACACCCTAAATTTACCTCCCTTTTTAGGCACAATGACTAATAGACTAACCCATTCACTATCAGAAATGGGGTAGATGAACCCAGCTTTTAGAAGTTGTTCAATTTCTTCTTTAACCACTTGCTTAAGCTTTGGGTTTAGTCACCTTTGCGGTTGTCGTCGAGGCTTCATGGAGGGGTTAGTGTAAATTCTATGTTGGCATATCCTAGGATCTATTCTAGTTAATTTGGGATATGACCAAGCAAAGGCTTTTGACCAATTGTTTATCATCTTCAATAGTTTTTCTTTCTTTTTTTTTGAGGAGCGAGTTTAGTGTTAATGATTACCAATTTTCCATTCTTGAGAAATGTGTACTGCATTGTTGAGGGGCTCTTGCTTAAACTTGTTAAGAATTTCCAACCTCTCCTAGTTGATATTTTTAATGTTAGGACTTGGAAGTTGGCGATGGACTTGCTCTAATGTATCTATGCTATTAATATAGGCACAAGTTAAGCTCTCAGTTGCTTCCATGCATATAGTTAAATTGCTATCTTGGTCAATTGTCAGCCACTGGGTGTCTTCCTATCTTGTGGCTACTGCATACAGGCATCTTTGTATGTTAGTCACTTATGCACCCTGGTTGCATGTAGGCAATGTTAAACGTTGTATAAACCAGGACTTCTGCACGTAGTTGCACCTTGTATTACTATATGCAATGTATGGAACTTTCTTCTTCTCAATCTTTCCAAATGTATTTTCCTTTGATATTTCTAGGAAAAGATAATGTATGCCTAGGTGAAAATCAATTGTACTTAGCCATGCTCTTCCCATTATGATTGGGAAGTCCCCCTTATAGTTGTTGACTTGAATCACTAGGAAATTGGTTGGATACAACCACCCACAAACAGTGGTGACCATGTCCTCCACTAGTCCTAATGGGACAATGATGGACTGGTCAACCAACTCTAAATGAATGTTACTCTTTTTTAGTGGAGGCAAGTTCCAGGCTTTATATATTTCTTGAGAGATTAAGTTAACACCAGAACTTGAATCCAAAAAAGCTTTGTAAGGCTCATTTCCAATGATTTGCAAATATATAAGAGGACTTCTAGGATTAGAGAATTTCCTAGGAAGATGACCAACTTTAATCTAATCAGTAATGGCATGAGTCAACATGACCGTGTGCGTTGGTTGTGATCTTTGGTTTGAAGGAAGCTCCAAAGATTCAAATGATGGTAAGGCAATTGGACAATTAGCTGCTTGTGGCTGTAAGAACTTGGTTGGACTATTGGTTCTAAAGAAAGGTCTCTTCCTTGTGCAGTTGTCTAAACCAACAGTAGGTTGAGGATTGATAGCCCTTATAGCGTTAAGTTGTTGTGGCTGGGCAAGGAGCTCACCCTACATAATTCGAGTAGGTGGTAATGGAGCTAAGGGTGGAAGAGGTGTAGTCAGATGAGAAGGAAAGTATGTTTGTGGAATTTCACTTCTAGGAGAAGGAGTTCTATAGTACTCATGGGTCTAGTAGTAAGGTTGAGAAGCAACGTGACTAGTGGAGTGATGTGGAGAGATCGGCTACTACACGTAGTACCCGTATGGGTCAGGTTGACGGTAAGGGTATTGTTGATGTGGCAATGGCATTCCCCATGATTGTGGGTGTCACCATTGTCAATACTATTCATTCAGTTGTGGTGGAGCTCCACTTAGATAATATGTCAAAGGTTGGTGGAACTACCTTGGGTTACCTTGTGGATAAGGTAACCTTCTAGGTGCTTCCAATCTGTTTAATTATGGGTTTAGTGCATACACCCCAGACTCCTGTAGATGTGAGATTATTGAGCAACATCCTTTCAGATGGTCATGTTGGCATATCTCACATCTGCCATCATTTTTTGTGTCTGAATCTGCAACCTCTTCAATGATGGCAACTTTGCCCTTACCTTTGTTACGTGTATACTCGGCTTCTTTCCCCTTCCTTTTCTCTCAATCACTATGCTCTCTAGACTCCTCAACTATTTTTAGAACGTTTTGAAATTTATCATCTAGGGAGTCCTACATTTGATCTACCTTTGCTGATACATCTAATGCAAACTTTTAAATAGGAAAAGTCTTCCTATTCACCATCTCTTTGAGTGGTGACTCTTCTTTATCTTCAAAAAATCTAACTTCCTTCTTTTGGAGGGAAGGATATCTATTGTATTCCTCTGCACTTTCTCTTTTCCTTAACTCACCTTCCTCCTTGGCAACTTGCTCCAACAATCTTTGTATCTAATGGGCTCTAAGCTTAGATAGCCTTCCTTAGGCATAAGTCCAAAGGGTTCTTCGCATTTTGTACGTAAGCCCATCTATGAGATGGCGTAGTTATTCCATTTGTGACTAACCATGGCCAGGGAAATGATGTAATAATGCATAATATCAAGCCATGGTAGCATCCAAGGGTTCGTGTCCTCCTTGTTTCCATCCTTGGATTTTCTTACACAGGTTGGACACTTGGGAGTACGTTTGATACTTATTGTTGAATAGCTCTAACATGATACTCCATCGATGAATGGATTTAGGTTCTAAAGATTGATACCAGCTTTCTGCTTCCTTGATTAGTGTTCATGGAAAAAAATTTAGTTTTTTCCACTCATTTTCTATATTTTGCAAGGCACATGCATCATAGAACACTTGTAGGTGGTTTTGAGGATCAACATTGTATCCCCCTTCAAATCATGGGATATTATTCATGTCTAATCTTTTGATCCTATTGTCCTTTTGGTGTCTTGTTGGGATCCTAACGGCCTTGGTTATATCTAGCATACTTCAGGTAGCGAGTAGGGGTTCATCGTGATCATGCTATCTATGCAATCTTTGATGCCTATGTTATTCCCTACTCTCCCTCCTTTCATGATGTGTTTCTCTATAATGCCCTCGTCCCCTTTCTCAGCTATTTTGTCTATGATCCCTATTTCGCTTACCATTGTCCTCATGGTTCTTCCCTTTGCAACTATGTTCGAATCCCAAAGAAGAGGGGGAAGCAGATGATGAAGGTGAAGCGGAAGGGAGACTAGCACCATGATGATGCATGTCACTTTCTCTTTGGTGGTCTCAGCCTTGATCATGGTTACAATCGGAATGTCCATCAATGTCACGTGTTCATGTTCCTTTTTCAAACCTTTTGTGTTCGTTGGTATTAGAACCTAGGTTATGAATAGTTTAGTAAAGATTCTGATACACAACTCCTTGAACGAAGTCAAAGAGAGGAACATCGTTTTATGGGAAACCTCCCGAGGCAAGTTCACCACCCTAGTTTTCACTTAGGACATACGGAACATCCTGAGACCATTTTTCCTTCATAAATTTGTAATTTCTCTCCCATTGTAAGTTCCTTTAGTGTTGTGCCTCTATGGGTTGATACTCTCTTGAGTTGTGTTCATGCACAACGTACTCTGCATGTAAGTGCTGCATACCAATTTGTGTGAGGGCACAAAGAAGCATGCTTGAGACTAAGCAATTGAGAGGTAACACTATGTTACCTTCTAAATCACACCAACGTAGTTGTTCATCCTAGTGGAGGATAAAGGTAAATTTTAGTATATACTTATCAAGATGAATGTATATCACATGAAACTATTGGAGCACTGGCGAGTCATCATGTGTACTACACCTCTGATTATTCATTATGTTGGACCTAGTCACTAAAGCACTCTCATAAGAACAAGGATACATGATTGATTATTCAGTGTGCAATACTCTTTTTTCAATAATTGTAGAATAACTAACCTTAAGGGTTTATTCTAATCATGGAAAGATTTCCTAAGTTCTAATCAGTGCACAAACAACAAAGTCCCTAGCAATGGCGCCAATGATGAGCAGTTAGGTACCCCTACACCCAACCATACGAATACAAGTGTTTACACATGATCTGGTCAAACTCTAAGGATTAAGTGCTTCTGCACTTACAAAGAACAAGGATGGGTTATGTGATCGTTGTCTTCCCGAGCTTACTTATAAGGCATGATTGTATGGTTAAGTAAACTTGAGGTATATGATTTTTATGCTTTTTTATGTTTTATGTTTCTGGTGATTAAAGGGGAGAAATGAAATAATTTAATAACTAAAATGATTTAACTAGTTAACTATTCTCTAACTAGTCTTAACACTAGCATCCATTCCCACTCTCTGGACACATCCTGAACCAATGTAATACTACTAGGATTACCAAACTCTAGCTGTTACTAGGTTACCAAGTGTTTCCAAATATGCTCAAAGTGGTTGTATTGAGTGTGCTAATTCTTGATAATTAATGAATCAAGAGAAATAACATTAATCAACTAATGAGGGTAGCAAATAACATTAAATAATATTTAAATGAAATAATTAAGCTATTCTGAATGTTGCAAGGTTTATATCAAAGTTTGTCTTTATTTTTGGTCACAAGGTGTGCTCAGGTACACAATGCTCGAATAAAGATCCATTCACTTTATGACTCCTACTACAGGCACTCAGAAATAATCTAACTCTAGTAAGGAGAAACTAGAAGAGTTCGGCTAAGGGACTAAGAAACTAACTCTGAAACCAAGTGCCCCTGTCTCTTATTTATATGCAACAAGATAGGTTCTAACATTGGGTGTCCCATATCACTTGGCAAGATCTGATATCACAGACCTGAAATCCAAATCCGATATTGTGGTCTCGATATCGCAACTCATCAAGTATAATATCATTTTTCTTGCATCTTCCAACACTTTTAATGTTAATGACTTCATCTTCTAACACTTTTAGTGCCTAAAAATGATTTTCTACTTACCCCAAAACTATGGACCTAACCTAAAACCTTTCAACCAATCATAGAGCTTCATTTTCCATGTTGATTACCCTCATTTAATGCAAATTCAAACACCCTGATATCAACTACTCGATATCAGGTCAGATGTGATGTCAAATACCCGATATTAGGTCCAAAAAACCTATATATATGATCCTCGTGGTGCTCAAAAATTCATTCTCATCATTTGCAGCTAGGAGATTTTTTCAAATTTTCTTTTGCAACTCAGAGCTCTATGGAATCAACTCCCACTTATGATATCTTACTCAATACTGCTCTGATTTCTATATCATTTGAACTTGGAGTGTTCAATTTAGTCATGGGGGGATGCTTTCATGGAAAACTTGCATCATTTTTTAAAAATTTTCTATTGCTTGGAAGGTATTACAAGGGTAAGAATGTTAAACATCTTAAGTGTTATAATGAAAAATCAATCATATTAATGCCAAAAACTTTAATTTTTTCACCCAAGAAACCATAACCATCATAATAAGCCATACATAAGGAAAAAGAAACCAACTGCGAAGGGTCATAAAAGAAGATAAATACTTTTTGGGCATCTTTCTAAAAATTTTTCTAACTCTACAATTATATGAACTAAAGCACTTAATGGAACTAAGGTGATGAGTAAGGTATAAAATTGTTAATAATAAATGACAGAACCTTAGTAACATCAATCCCTTGAATGATTACAAATGTTTCCAAAAAGAGAAGGACAAGTAGGACCTTCATAGGGAGTAGCCAAATGCTCAAGAAGTGGTAGAGGCCAACAAGGTGAGTAAGCTAAGCTTGAAGAGTAGGAGGCCCAATCATTCAGCATCCATCAAGAGGCTCTTATTATAAGATTGTTGGTCCAAATAGAGGCTATGAAATTGCAAACTCCTATGCAAGGACATTGCCTCATGTTGTCCCTAGAATGCCTTGAAGCTATTTAGGAGAAATCCATGTTCACTACGATCATTGTGGAAATAAATTTTAGCTCATTTATGGCATTTTCTCATGAGGCAATTCAAACGCAACTCTAAGCATCACCGTTATGGCACATTCTATTAGATAGTGGTGAATGGTACCTTGGCAAGACCCACCAATTTTGGCACGACAAGGAAGAAGGCACCACAGTTAACATTAGTGGAGTCATTGTTTCCTTCACAGTTAAAGTAAACACACAAGCTCTAAATCTACCAAATGTGGAGGCCAAGTTAGCACATCTATCCACAAGGTTTGATCCTAAGACTAGAAAGTTGTGGCTAAAGTGGCATACAATAAAGATGATAAGACATAATGAATTAACTCTAGAAGAGAGGACCTATTTCAAGATAGGCACATATCACCTCTTCGTCACCAAAGGGCTCAACAGAATCTCAATGTACACGTGGTGACCAAAAATGTCAATGGTTGGAACACCAAGGTCCACGGGGCACACAACCTAACCCCAAATCCACATGAGGGCTTGCTAGAGGTGGAGACGGGGTGCCTTGAATGGCTTGGCCAATCAAACAGGGACTTATCGAATGCAACAGAGGCACAACATGGTTAGTTGTAGTGCTAACATAAGACAATACTAAGGGTGCAGGTGGTGTTTGTAGTGTTTATGGTGTTCATGGTGTCAATGGTATTAGCGGTGTCAATGGGGTTGAGCGTAGTCATGGGTTTCAATGAGGTAGACAATGTTAACATGCAAGGATCATCACCTGAGCATAGTTTTAAGTGTTTCTATGTGGTAAAACAATGAAAAATGTAGATAATGTGCAGAAACTGCAAAGAAAGAGAGAGTGAAGTGGAACACCACCCTAAATGGGATTGATCATAGTTGCACCAAAATGAGGTTAGAATGTATGCAGTGTATCATAGGTGTAAGTGGATAGTGTAGTCACAATCCTTGAGGTGTCTAGCAGTGAAGATTGGTGTCCTGCCAAGGTGTCCACATCTACTGGGTTGGTTGCTGTAGTGCACTACTGGATTTAATGTTCTGTTGGTGGTCTGCCACTTCACCTATTCGCAAGTTCACCACTATGCTTGTGGTTTTCTCCTAAGCACTCCTTAGATTTTCCAACCCTGAAAACTTTGAGGGTGCAGGTATTTATAGGTTTAGGATTATTAAGAAAGGTACGATTACTACCACATGGTGAAGGGGATGGTTGGGACTATGCTCAGCGTAGTCATTATTCTTGTGGTGTACTGATGGGGTTGGTGGTGTTATGCTTTGCTATGCACTACCGAACTCTATGAGACTATGAGATTATGACTGAATTTCTAACCACATGTGTGTGCTAAGAAGATCGTAGGGCACCTAAAATGAAAGCTAGAGACTACGCTTTGCAGGACTATGCTTTCCACGATCTCACATGGATTCGAATGTAGTTACAATTTTGGGGAAAAAAGGGATACAACAAAAAAATATTTTGTCGACTAGACTTGTAGAAGGTGAGTTAACTACATTCTAGAGCTGAGTTGAGCATTGTTGTTACGCTGTGAAGGCCACTAGAGACTGTTTTGGCTAGCTATTCTCTCTATGAGAGGCTGACTATGCTTTGGGTTGGGGATGAGCATAGTCTCAACACTTAGTAAAATTTATGAAAATTGGCCTTTTATTAACTATGCTCTCCCCGAGAGGTTGACTACACTCTTAATTGGGGGTCAGCATAGTCTCAACACTTAGCAAAATTTGCAAAACTAGGATGCCATAGTCTAGATTTGGTGTTGTTTCATTGGCCCCTCTTTGTTGACATTTGGCAGAGTGACCTGAGAGACATCAACAAAGAACAAAACAACACCACAATAGACTTGGCACCAACATTGCTCTTTGGTACTTGATTAGATGTCATTGCACAATGCCCAAGAGTGCTGTGCATAGTGGTATACTAGATAGTAGGTGAGAAGGAGGAGTAAAAGGTGTAGGTGATTTGATAGGAATAAAAGGGAAGATAAGATGCAAATGAGATGTTATGATGCAAGGGCATCATGGCTGATGGCGACCATGGCACCAAAATGGCTTGCCTTTGAAAATGTTGACCTCTCATCAGAGTGCTTATGAGAGAGTCAAGGTGTAGATTCAAGGTTGGGCTAGCTACGAAACTACTTTGCTAGTAGATTGCTTGGTGATGTGCTTTCTCCCCTCCCTTTTTTTTGGCAGGGTGAACCTTCTTGGTCTCTGCATGTTACTAAATGCTTGCTACGAGGTGCTTCCCATCAAGTGGGTTATGTGTCACTAGATGGGGTTTGCTTTGTTGTTTGTGAAACTGCATCGCATTTGTATGATAGATGTTTCCTCCCCAAGATAACTTATGTTACATCCACCTAGTCTTTGACCAACCAACAGAGGCTTTCCACAAGATGATTTATGTTACATTTTCCTTGGGCTTTGAAGCTTAGTTTGAAGAGGGTGCCATGTTGTCACAATTTATGATTGTCAAAAAGGCTCACAATCTTTCCACTTGGGAAATGAAAGGGTATTGAGATATAGGAGTAGATGTGAGTAGGATATGATGGGATAGTAGGGATATGCACTCTTAAAAGGTTTAGCTAGTCCAATCATGCACATCGGAGTGATGTGATGACTTACTGCTATAATGAGATGCACTTTGCACAATTTCCTGGGGCTTCATCTTACAAACACAACTTCGAGAAGACAAGAAAACCACATAAGATATAAATGCAAATAGAATATAGGTAATAGAATGTAGAAGGCCACATGAGCGACACAGGTTGTGCAAATTGCAAGTGCTTTATTTTGGAATTATAGTGTGCTTGCTCGCTTGGTGTAGAAGGAGAGTTGCAGTAGGCTCACTCACTTTCTTGTAGAAGGATGAAAAAAGTTATTAATGATTAACCATGAACCTAATTTAAGGTCTTGGTAGATCATGGCTTTACTAGTTTAAGATCCTAGTAGACCATTGGGCCTAGTTTAAGGTCCTGGAAAACTATGCTATGCTAGCTTATAGTCCTAGCAAACTACTCTATGCTAGTTTAACATCATTGCAGATAACTATGCTAGTTTAAAGTCATAGCATACACGTTGTGCTAGTTTAACATTGTGACCCAAGGATGAACTATGCTAGTTTATAGTTATAGCAGACCTCTATGCCAACTTAACATCATAACAGACTAGTTGTACCAGTTTAACATTGTAGCAAATCAGTTGTGCCTATTTAACATCATAGCAGATGAATGCTTACCTTGATTCATTGAAATGCGATGTTGCATGCTAGATATAGTACAACTTCAAATGTGAATGGTTCACTAGATTGGAAAACTTTTTTCCATCTTAATTAGCAAGCTTAAATGCTTTATTGTCGTAGGTCTTAGTGACTAGGAAAGGCCCTTCCCAGTTGGCTAAGAATTTATCCGCAGGTTCAAAGATGGCCTTTAGGACTAGGTCCCCTTTCTTGATCAAGCACTAATGCTGGTTGTGATGATGCTTTTGTCATTACTTTTCTTGATACCACTCAATGTGATCAATTGTACGCATGTACTCTTCCTCTATTAAGTCAAGGTCTATGATTCTCAACTCATTATTCTAACCTTTGTTGATGAAGTCTGAGAGGATTACACAAAGCGATGGAACCTGCAATTCAAGTGGCAAAACTGCTTTAGATCTGTAGACGAGGCTATAAGGTGTCATAATTGTTGGTGTTCGATGCATTGTGTGGTAGACCCAAAGTGCATAAACTAGTTACTCATGCCATCATCATTTGTTGTTGCTTAGCATCTTCTTGAGAAGGTTGACGATGACCTTGTTGGTGGCCTCTACTTGATCATTTGCCTAAGCATAGTATGGTGATGAAAAGGAGTGCTTGATGCCAAAGTGCTCACAAAGTGCTTGGGTTTTGATGCTGCTAAACTATGGTCTGTTGTCCATCACTATGGTCATGGGCAAGTTGAAACATATCATCATATTATCTAACATGAATTTGCAAACCTACAATGTCATCTTCCTAAGGGAAATAGACCCACTTGGTGAAGTATTTCGTTGTCGGTATTATGAAGCTATGCCCTATGGAGGACTTAGGCATTATGGGTCTGATGATGTCCAAGCCCCAATGTTGGAATGGCCACATGATTTGCATTGTATGTAATTCAGTTGGTGGCACATGTATTAAGTTGCTATGTCATTGACAAGTGTTGCATATCTTAACTTTCCATATGCAACTACTCTCCATGTAATGCCAATAATGGCCTTGCCATCTAATTTTTGCTACCGTTACCCTAGGTGCTATGTGACCCCCGCACAGTCCTTCGTGGACTTGCTCAATGATTATTTTCTCTTTGTTTTCACTTATGCAGGTTAGCAGTATGTCATCGTAGGATTTGCAACATAACGTGTTATCACCTATGATGACGTATTGCCACAAACGTTTGCATACTACATCCTTTTGAGTAGCAGTTAGGTGTTATGGGGGCTCACCTTGTAGAAGGTACGCCTTGATATCATCATACCACTCTTTTGCATGGGTGGTGCTAACTGTGCCTATGGATGCATCTTCAATGGTTTGCATGATAGGTGTAGTGCAATCTACCACTGAGGTGAGCAATGCGTTGAACATGCTAGGATCTATGCTAAGGGCTAATGTTGCAAGTGCATCGGCAATGGCATTTTCACTTCGAGGAACATGTTGTACATCAATAACTGCAAAGTGTTGGAGCAAGTGTTTTGCGAGGTTGCAGTAAGGCTGTAAATGTTATGCTTTATAGGTGTGAACCTTTGCTACCTTATTGACCACTAGTTGTGAATCACCTCAGATCACTGTGCATTGGATTCCTAGGTGGTGTGCTGCAAGAATGCCTCAGAGGAGACCTTCATACTTTGCCATGTTGTTGGTGCAAGGAAATGTGAAACCATATGTGAAGGATCAAATCTCTTTAGAGGGAAACATAATAATAGCAACAACACCACCCCCTTGAGATGTTGAAGCTTTGTCAAAATGCAGGAGTCCCTCATAGTTATTGGGCACTTGGCTAATACTGCTGACATGTTGGTCCAAGAACTTAGGGTCTATTGTAACTTGATCATCTACTAGTGAAGCCATGAGTTGTGCAGCTATAGCTTGACCTTTCATTGAGGCTTATGCGATGTAATGTAGGTCAAATTCCATTGTTATTGCTTTTCACTGTGCAATGCAACTACTTTTGTAGATATTCGTTGTTATATCTTAGAGTATGTTGTTCTTACAAATGATGTTAACCTGGCTATAGAAGAGGTAATGCCTCCACTTCTTTAGTGAGAAGACTAGGGCAAGGTAATACTTCTCCACATCGTTGTATCTCATTTCATGGGCTACTAATGCATGACTTAGGTAGTAGATTGGGACCTCTACATCATCATCTCACTTTTGGCAAAGTAGATAAGTCATGGATGTGTCAGATGTGGCAAGGTATATGTACAAAGGCTTATCTCCTTGTGGAGGATGAATCGTAGGTAGTTATGCTAGCTCTTGCTTAATGTTGTCAAACGCTTGTTGGAACTAAGCTATCCACTGGAAGTGGGATCCTTTCTTAAGCAAATGTTGCATTGGTTGTAGCTTGTTGGTTAACCAAGTAATAATCTTACGTATGAATTGTATTCTACCTTGCAATCCTCATAGCTCCTTAAGGTTAGCTAGTGGAGCTAAGTTGGTTATGGCCTTAACCTTGTCAGGATTTATGCGTATAGATGCTTTGGATATTACAAAGCCGAGAATCCTACCTATTTTGATGCCAAAAACATACTTCTTTGGGTGTAGCCTAAGCTAATGTTTTAGGTAATTTTTAAGCACTAAGTCTAAGTCATTTGCATTAGACTTAACTACAATATCATCTACATAGTCATTGAGCAAACTAGCCATGTAGTCACTAAAGATGTATGTAATTACTCGTTGGTATGTTGCTCCTGTGTTCTTTAGTCCAAAGGCATCATTTTGTAGCAAAATGTACCATAGGGGGTCATGAAGATTATACTGAACTAGTGCTCAAGGTTGATCCTAATTGACTTGTAACCCAAGAACCCATCCATGAAGGACAACAAGGCATGTCCAACCGTAGTATCGATCAATTGATAGATATTGGGCAATGGGAACTCGTTTTTGATGGTTGCCTTATTTATATCCTGGAAGTTTATACAAATGCATATACTTTCATTTTCTTAGACATAACTATGATGTTGGAGACCTAGTCTGCATAGTTGATAGCCTGAATAAAACTAGCTTTGTAAAGCTTGGTGATTTCATCATGAACTGCCAATGCCACTAACCTTGTGCACTTTCTACTTAACTGGTTTGATGTAGAGATCAAGGACGATGCTATGTTGGACTAGCCAGGGGTCTAGGCCAGGCATGTCCTTGTATGATCATGCAAATGCCTTGATGTTATCGTTAAGCACTTTATCGATGTCTTGAGCATGCTAGGGTTTTAGCAAGGAACTTAGTTTTAGTGTTCTTGCCTCACCATTGTGCATTGCCATAGGGATCTTGAGAAAGGGATCCTCTATGATGTCCCCAACCTTTAGGGCGAGAGCCTTAACTAGATGGTCAGGCTAGTCTAATGGTGCTTCTACATAGGCTATGTATTTTTTATAGTATGTAGGCTTGAGGTCTAGACAATGAGGATCAATGTATCACTTAATATTGTTGTAATGCCCCATGAGGACCAAGAGTGAGAAGATCTAATCTTGTGTAGCCATGTCATGTTCCTACAAAAATAAATCAAAAAAATGTCAAGTGGCTCTTGTTTTGACAAAGTTAATATGCATGAATGAGTAAAAGCAATCCAATGAGATTTGCTTTAAGTGTGCATGCAAATTGCTATGGGAGGTAAACATGTTTGTGCTAGTTTTAGGCCTTGGAAGGTCGTGGATGCACCAAACATGTCATTTTAGGAAGGGTTAGTCATGCTTGGGAGTGAAATTAACTTGCGCATTTACAAGCTAGTGAAAAATCATCTTTTCAAGCTCAATATGATTAACTACACTCTCATCCAACTACACTTTTCACTGGCCGTTTGGTGGCCAGCATAGTCTAGGGTTGGTGGATCATTAAATAATCCCAAGAGGGTATATAGGCATGATTTTACCAATGGAGAGCATAGTCCTAGGGAAGATATGCACCAGAGTACACGCACTCACCCAAGGCTGGTGAACGTTGCTAAGGGAGAGAAAGCATTAAGCCACCTACCATAGGCGCATGTGGAGGAGAGGAGATTCTTTGCATCAAGCATGCCAACTATGCTCTCCCCATTTTCCTATTTTTTCTTCTATTTTTTTGTGAGGGTTTTAGGGGTTTGTGGCCATGTGAGGTTAGGGCCCTGCACACGCGTTGCGTGGCATGGCCATAGGGGCCATGGCTGCCATTGTGCATTGTGGTGCAACCGTAGGGGCTACAACTACAATCGGGCACTACAACACAACTGTAGGCAGCTGCAAGTACAATCACACATCATTCTTTTTTTTTTTTTGTCTCTGTTTGGTTTTTTGAGGGTTTTGGTGGAAGCATAGTTCCATAGCACCGCCTTGCGCACCCTGCCATGGCAGTGGCTATCGCAGTTGCATGTCGTTTATGGTGTGGTGTGGCAGTAGAGAGGATGTGGTAGCAAGGAGGATGTGGTGTCGTTTATTTTCTACTTTTTGTGGCTGTGCAAGCTGGGGCCTTGCGCATCCATCCCTCTCCACAATGCAATCGCAAGTGGTCATGGCTACCATCGTGCATCACCATTGTTATTTTTTGGCATGGGGCTTAGGGCCCTGTGCACCGCATGCCACAGCGCAGTCGCAAGGGTCGTGGCCTCCATTGCGCACTGTGCAATGCGACTGAAATCGATGCTTTGGTTTGGGCAACCACAGGGCAAGATAAAAATCTGTTTCTGCGCTATGCACTTTTCTCTCTCATGTTTGTTTATTTTTTTTTGTTGCAAGGATGACCCTGCAAACTACACTTTGGACTGCAAGTGTAGGGCCATTAGCACCATGGTGGGTTTTTCGGGCTTTAGGGTCAATGCCTTGGGTTGCACTTAGGATAATGATCGTGAGGAAGAGGGAGGGTCATAGCAGAACCTAGTAGGCACAATGATGCAATGGCACGGTGGGCATAGTAGCATAGTGGTGTGTGAAAACTACACTTCCCATGGTCACGATTGAGACTAC
This sequence comes from Gnetum montanum, assembly GCA_015680685.1. Taxonomy (NCBI): domain Eukaryota; kingdom Viridiplantae; phylum Streptophyta; class Gnetopsida; order Gnetales; family Gnetaceae; genus Gnetum; species Gnetum montanum. The sequence continues at coordinate 554,741 of MNCI01023154.1, read as the reverse complement.
ACTCTCCACTGCCACGAGACTATGCTCTCTACGTGACGAGAGCATAGTTGCAGGAAAAGTTTTTGCCAAAATATCTATTTGATTTTGGGACTACACTTTTTACTAGGGTAGTCCAAAGTTAGTAAAAATTTTGTTAACTATGCACGGTGCTAAACTTGCAAAACATAGTGCTAAACCTGCAAAAATATGTTATACCCTAGTGACTGCCAAGTGTGTCAAATGAGTTAATTGACGTCCTACACACATGAGGCCCTTGAGTGATTGTTAAAATTACACATTTGACTAATTTGTGTTAGTAGTTGCAAAAATTTCCAAAGTTGTATATATCCCAAAATTTGTATCTATTGCATATATACTATTGCTTTGCCTATTGCTTGATGATTGCAAGGTGTTGTTGAAGCCTATTTTGAACATAGTTGAGCTCATGGACATCCTATATTACATGAGCACACCTATCCTCAACACCCTTGGGCCAAATATGCAAGTGGATCATCAGGCAATGTGGTTTCAGCTAAGAGCCCGGGAGCTCTTGGAGTACCTATTGTAGTAGTTTAGTGTGATCACGTGGTCACACCTGGCAGTTGAGGCTACAAGTGCTATTACTAAGATGCTACTACCTGGGGCTAACTAGAGCATTCTTAAGATCATCTTAGATAAGTCCGCTACTAACATTGATAGGGCAAGAGGCTTAGGCAAAGGTCCTAGGGGCATTCGACAGTTATCTAGAGTATGGTGCATGACGAGGCTTGCTTGTTATAACAAAAGCAACACCCTTTTTGTCTCGTAGTGGTTGCATACTCTATTCTAGAATCCACCTGAAACCATCTACTACATCAGAGGGTAAGTGCTTCTATGGCTTATGCAATGTTTTTTGCTACTTGCTCATGTTAAATTGCTAACAATTCTATGGTTGGTTGCTAGGTTCAGAGTTAATAAACATGCCCTACATGATGATATAGATCCTCTGGTCTTAACCCACACTACCTTAGAGGTTCTCTCGTCTAGCATGAACATTCGAGCAACCATGATTAAGCAGATGGGGTGTGATCAAGAGACCTATATCTTCCATCACCCGAAGGCGTACAAGCAATGCAAGAAATACAACTGGTTAGATGAGGAGTGGGTTGCTGGTGAGATTAACTTTGAGAGGTGTCTACAGCACACCCCCCCAACCCCCCGGTCTCATACTCCTTTTATGCCATGTACATATCTACGTTTTGGCTCATGTGCTTACATATATGTCCTTTAGTTTGTCTTATTTGCATGATGAAATGGTAACGTTATTTTGCTTTGTATTACAGTGGTAGTTGCCTCAGCTAAGGTTATGGTGGTCACCACAAGTCGCACAAAGGTCACCCTCATCATAAAATATGGGGGCGTGGAAGGTGCACAACACTGGGTGTGCCATAGAGTGCTAGACACATTGACAACTTGGCTCATGTGTGCTGGGTTAATGGACCTATTCTTGGTCATTAGCCTGAGTATCCTAGTGGCCGAAATAGTCACCATCATTAACTTCTTTAACAGTGATGTTAGGAAGTGTGTCATCCAAGAGCATGATGTGATGGTAGTGCTAGACCTCGATGACGCCATCTTCGCTGATCTCTTTAGCATTCTTGCTAATGGGCCAATAATTGTCGATCAGGCCAGAGGTCACAAAGGCATTTCAATCAAAGATGTGCAAGTGCCTGAGGTGTAGGAGCTCTACCATCTATTCTGTGTTCATGCCTTTCCAAAGCTACTTTCTTAAGGAAAGATCCTAGGGGTGGAATAGGCATAGGTGATGAAGGAGATGCTACTAGAGGGTACAAGGTTTAATTGGGCCACATACATAGCCACTAGTCTACATGTAGAGATTTCTCAATTTTGATTCAACCTACAGGCAACGTCCCACGTCCACGTTGCATTCTTCATAGGATCCCTACAAAGGTTTGCATAGCTTCTGATCATGAGAGATGACGGACAATGGGTGGTGTAGGACCATGAGCAACTATCCCAGTTGTAGGTCAAACACATGTTTTCGACCACATGTGCACAGGATCCCCGAGAGGAGATCAATCAATCATTATCAGTAATGACTAAGGTTTCTATGGGACACTCACATTATTCATGCAATACTATGGGTGAGGGCCCTTTATTTAGCACCAGGATGTGAGCAAGGTGGATTGCTACATAGCAAAGATAGTGGGGTTGTCTAAGGCCAAGATCAAGAGGCTATGTCCTCAAGATGAAGCTGCTCCTAAGATTAGAAAAGTAAGCAGCAAAAAGATCTACATTAAGCTACAAAGCTTGTGTGTAGATGTTATAGGTTAGTATGCATAGATTCTTAGAAACCTTAGTTGCATTTATGCATATGTTATTTTTGTAATGTTTTTCATGCTATTTTGTTGATTAGCTAATGATGTGTTGTACGTAATGATGTGTTATACATGTATATGTCTTAATTGCAGAAACAGAAGAGAGGGCTACAAGAGCAATGGCTAAGGTAGCGTTGAAGGGAGCTCCTCTTTAGGCTGAGGAGGAAGTAGCTCATGGAGATGAGCTTCACAAGGTAATAAAGGCCCTCCAATAGTTGGAAGAGGAGGTGTTACTCCACCCCAATGGGGGTGATCTTGACACTTTGTTTGATGCTACGTAGTTAGATGAGCCCCTTGCACTCATGCTTGAGGGCTTGCTAGGTAATTTACCTTTATTGCCATCTATCTTCCCTTGTTTACTCTGGTATCCTAAGCTATGTTAGGTCATGTGCTAATTGCATCATTGTATTACAGTGTCGAATATTCCTAGTAGTCCCTACATCTACCTACCTCATGGAGCCATGGGTAGAGATGCTAGATAAACTTGCCTTCATAGAAGACATTGTTGAGGACATGGTGGATTTCTTGTCACAAGCAGACCCAAAGCTAGGTATGCATCTAGTGCTATTCTATTTTATGCTATCCTACCTATTACTTAACTACTTAGTTTTTGGGCGATATTGATCAGTTATTGTATGCCTACATGTCCAAAGCTGTAGTGGGATCTAAACAAGGTAACAAGGATTAACGCTCTATCCAACCTTCCTCCTAAAGTTGATCAACTACCTCATCACATGTACAAGACATCTAACAAGTGTGCGCTTTTTTGTGGAAAGTCATTATGGGTCTATAGGTGCTCTAATGAGCACCTGTGGAAACACTTGCATGAATTGTAGGAGAGGGTGATTAGCTAGGATGAGAAGATTAAGTATTTTCAATCCAAATATGACTTCATAGTAGTTAGATTGCAGGGAGATCGCACCTAGCGTATCTCTAATATTAAGTATGCTAGGTATTGAATAACTCTCAAAGGTAAGAATGACACCACATGGGAGCTAGTAGAGTAGCAACTCTAGATAGATTTTCTTGCTTAGAAGAATTAGTATTGGAAGAATTATAGCACAAAGGTTAATCAATGGGGATTGATGTAGAAGAATCACAAGCATCAATACAAGAAGGAGCGCAAAAAATACCTACGATGATACAAGGAAGAGTCTACCAAACGTCATTGCCTCAAGATATTTCTTGAGGTGACTGATGGGAATTAGGTGTATGACTTGTTTGCATAATGTATGATCATGAGTAATTCTCCCGTGAGGTAGATCGTCACCCCCTCCAGAGAGGCCTCTTCTGCTACATTTTCCATGGAGCCACCTACATGAAACACTGTGAACAAAGGCAAGACCTTTGTGGGTATTAACTTTGGCCAAGAAGATTAGATGTAACTTTTCAAAGCTAAGATCCTTCATCACTTAGAGGCTAGCTTTGGAAAGTAACCTCTAGAACCCACTGATGAAGGACACTCCCAGGTTAGTTTTTCCTACGTTAGTTTTTTATGCTTTTTATGTTTGGAGCTAGCTCATGTAATGCATGTTTACTTACTAATCACACATATTTATTAATGATTGTGATAGGTACTAGGTGATCCTACAGGCCCTAATGACCTAGTAGAGGAAGCAAAACCTCTATCCTCACCTAGCACTATTGGTTGAACATGACCAAATGTACCTCCCAATGGGTTTTTTTGCTACATTTTTGCTATGTGATGCTATTCATGTTAAGCATTGTTATTCATGTTACATTTGCTATGGATGATTATTTGCTAAGTGTAATGTACAAACTTTTATCTCTATATGATGATTTTATTGCATTCACTATGAGTATGCAAGTCTGGGCCATTACAAGCCATAGCAATATTGGGCCATTGCGAGCCATAGCAAGTTTGTTAACAGTTTAAAGCCTTGATGGGTCCCATGCCAATTTAAGGCCATAGTGGGAGAGCCAATGCTAGTTTTTGATCATTTCGGGCTTCACATTGCTAGTTTTTGGTCATTCTAAGTCATGCGTTACTAGTTTAAGGCCATTTTGGGCCATAGCAAGGGGTTTAAAGGTGATAGTTTTAGGCCATTCTAAGCCATTGTCTTAGTTTATAGCAATAGTTTAAGGCCATTCTATGTTGTAGCAATAGTTTTAGGTCATTCCAGGCCACAACGATAGTATTAAAAGTGATAGTTTTAGGCCATTTTGGGCCACTAGCATAGTTTAAGGATGATAGTTCAAGGCTGTTCTAGGCTGCAACATTACCAATTTAAGGCCATAACTGGCCATGTATTGTTATCTCTCTTTTTGTAATTTTGGCTTTTATGATCTTTATGCATTTTTGAGGTTTTTTATGCATTAAAGTAATAACTATGGAAGTGTAAACTAAGTGAGCAAATGTGTAGACAAAGTAAACAAATGCGTAAACAAAGTAAGCAAATGCATAAACTAAGCAAATTGATGCGTAATATGAGCAATCAAGCTAAATGCAAATAACATAGTACAATGCTAATCCAATGTGAAACAAATGCAACATAAGCAAAAAGTAAAATACAGAAGGCATAGAAGTAAATAGCAGGTAGGCACCTAGCATGTTTTAGACTAAGAGGATGCCTTAGTTACACAATTGCTTCCTAACCCAATGTGAGTTAGGAGGCACGTGTGTCAAATGGCAATTCTACCATCCTTTAAGAGGTCATTGGTTTCTACTACTCTTTCAGTTGTGTCTACCTCCTGCATCTCATTATTATCCAATAGGCACATCATTAGAAAATTTAACCTCCAACCCTTGCTCCATATCTATGTTGTTGATGGCCAAAGGGGTAGCATTATCACCGTGGATGATAACTTCACCATCTTCATAGGGGAGGTGGATCTCTTGATGAATCAAAGAGGAGACAACTCGTGACTAGGCCAACCAAGGTCTACCCAATATCAAGTTGAAAACTAGCATCTCCTCTATGACAATGAACTTGGTAATGATGGGGAATTGCTCCCTTACTATGAAAGCTATAGTAATTGTGCCCTTGACAATGACGCATGACCCATTAAAGGATTTCAAGCACACAATTTTTGTTGGCCTAATTTGATCCATGAGGCCTAGCTTATCCACAACAGTGTATGGTATTACATTCGTGGCCACTCAGACATCGACGTACACTCTACAAATTTTGCATTACCCAACACGTATAGTAATAAACATTGGATCTATTATGACCTCATCCCTCTCAAGATTAACCTTGATGCTTTATCACAAAATGCTAGGGAAATGGAACTCGATTTCTATGGTGCAAGGGGTAGCATCACTACATGGATGGAGGTCTCATCTACAAGGATGTACTCCATAACAGGGATGAAGGTCAAAATCTACACTAGTGCTTTGTAGTGGGCAGATGAGGTCATAATTAGGTCATACAAGCTCAATGTTGTATTTTTCTAATTAAGCGCTTGTTTGACTTGGGCCAATGCATCCACCAAGTCTTTGCCATCAGTTATACTTTTGTTGGCCTTGACTTCTTCCATGTGGCTTAACAGATGGATTTCTTATGAAGGCAACTTAGGCTTTATTTGCTTGGCTTGCTTAGGAGCCTCAATTCTCTCTTGCAGTTTGCTCGTTGTGGCCTCTTCATTTGTTTTGGCCATAGGAGCTGCAAATACAGGAACTAGTTTTTGTAGACCCAACACTCTTTGGTCTTGATGTTGCCTAATCATTTTGTCTGCAAGACACTTGTTGGGTCTCCTATGTTACCACCTTGAGGACCAACCAATGTTGCCAACAAGGTTGACCCTTGGGAAGGAAGGGATTGATGCATTGGCTACCATTGGGCTTCAAATAGGTGAGGGGCCAGCATTTTGTGGCATCCTAATGATGAAGGGTGACTAAGTGATTATTGTTGATGCAACCTGCTAGGGGATACTAACTATGAAGGGCATTGTGGGTGCTTGACTTGGCACTTTAATAACAAAAGGGGGTCTTAAACTCATGGGGAATAAGGGGATTCTTTCATTACCAGAGGGAACCCAAACCATGAACGACTGCTACATCGGTTCTAGATCATCATCAACATTGATAACATTTATGACATAGCTGGCATCGTTTACATTTAGAGGATCACTATACACCCTCATGGACTAGTTCTACAACCTGACCAAGTTTGCAGTGTCAAGCACCAGCTTACCTCTATTGATCATCCTTTGTAGGTCATCTTGCAAAGCTAGACAAAAGTCCATGCTATGGTTGGACAACTAGTCGTAATGGCAAAATTAGTCTAGTCTAAAGTGTCTTGGGACTGGGGGCTTGTTTGGTGCCACCAAAGTAGGATTTCTCAGTAGCTTGCAGTATCTATCATGCTTTTTTTGGGCATCCTTACACATTTGTTTATATTAGATGCGTCTAGCTTTTAGTAGTTGATCTAGTACCTTCGAAGGCTTTAGTGGCAACAGGGTATACCTAGAGCGATCCTTACACTTAAAGCTGGACCTCTAAACAAGGCAAGGAAGCTAACACTTTCATTTTCTTACCTACTTCAGAAGCTATGTAAGCACATTGAAATCCTAGGGTACATAAATAACATTCCCATGAAGGCTCAGAATGCTTCCTTCATTGAATTACTCAAACCTACCGCAACAAGGAAAGACATTGGTGAGGAACAAGAACCAGAGAAGGAAGCAAAACCAGAAAAAGAAACAAAACAAGAGCCTAAACAATGTCATGATATACAAGTTCCACCACCACTGCCACATGACTATAATCCTGCAATGAGCCATTTACAAAGAATTGCTGAAACACTCAGCTAGGGGAGTAGAGATGAATCAAACCTCTTCAGAGTCATCAATGATGCTATGCAATCCACTATTTCTACTAATCCAACAAAGGGGTAGATTTTGCTACAATTAGGAGGAGAACCCCAATGGATGTGATAAATCTCTAGTAACACTGCATCCTTCTAAGTGATGCTTGAAATAGGAGAAGGTGTCATAGTAATGCTCATGCAACATTAGGATGTTGTAGGTGTAGTAGAGGTGATAACAAATCACATTAAAGAATCTTTTAATGTGTCTGTTGTGTCCATAGTGGATTTAACTGGGACTAGAGATGCACAAATGCTCATTGGGACATCAATGACTCCTGCAACCCATGAGGATGTATTAGATTGATTGCTACAAATAGGACAAGTAATTACCACCTTGTTTGACATCCCCAATGATGTTACTATAGTACAATCAAATTTCATTGCCACCAAACGGAAGCTGGTCATGGCTAAGATTAGGGAAAAACATGCAGAAGTAGAATTGTAATGCTTGCAACAAGAGTTAGCTGCCCTAAGAGTTGAAAGATAAGACACTGCTTGATTTGTTGTGCTTGACTAGCTCGATCAATTCAGAACAGAGCAACTAAACAAATTGATCAAAGAGCACAAAGCTACTAAGTAAGAAAAGGAGAAGGTGGTCTAAAATGCCTCTGCTACGAAAGCACAATCCTATGCCCATAAGAAGGCACTAACCATCACTCAAAAAGAAAATAAATAGCTTACTACAAATAACACAAGGTTGACTACCATATAAAAACAAAAGAACATTCTATAGCCAAGTGTCCACCAGTTGAGAAAATAAATGGTGAGGATCAACTAAGACACTAGCCAATTGGCTGAAGAAAATAGAACCCTCTTAATGAAGAAGGTTCACGCGATATGACAAAAATCTACAATCGAAATAAGCACATGGCAAAATGAGGTGAAAAAGCATGAAAAGCTTAATGAACACTTCTGGGACTAGGTCAACATGTATAAGCAAATCAATGAAAAGAAAATCCAAATGGTTAAAGCCCACATTGAATCCATGTCAATGCAAAATCTTGGTTGGCAGGTCATCCTGGATAGTTATGCCTTAGTCCAACAAGCAGAAGTAAAGAATAAAGACTTGTAGATTGGGGAATTAGAATACATGGCATTGGCTAATCTCTGATATGCTAACCTTATAATGTTAATAGCAAGTCAGCCTAGTAATGAATTAGAGTAGTAGGTAGTGATTACCTCTGCATTATATGAAAAAGAGTTTGCAGATAGAAAAGGTGCTTTATAGAAACTCCATGTACCAAACTCATAATTGAAGGTGATTATCACTTGCTACCATGGATAGAAAGATGTTGCCTTAGACCTAGGCAACAGACTAATAAATCATCATGAGTTGAAAGAAAAGGCTAGGGCCTTTGAGGAGGAACAATGGTAGTTTGCAACCTATTATGTGAAGGCCAACAAAATGTTTTTGTAGCTACCATGTCCATGGGATGTACTAGTGCTAGCACACATCAATTCAGTATCCTGGATGGTACATGACTCAAGGATGGAGGAAGAAAAGTTGCAAGCACTACTCAACTGCTACAAATTTCAAAAGCCTAGTGATAAAGGAAAGTGATTGATGGAGGAGCCACTGCCTCCATGAACTACATGAGCTTCCCCAATTTTATGTCTTGTAAGGTTGTGTCCAAATTTTATTAAAACACCACTAGGACATGTAAGAGTTAATTTTTTTGTTTGTTTGAGTCAGTCAATAATTCCATACCTTCCTAATATTTTGTAAAGAACTTGTTCCTCATTTTGTTTAACTCGAGGATGAGTTTTCATCCAGTCATGGGGATATGATGAGTCGTGATTTTGTCAACTCTAATATCGAGTACTTGATATCAGATACGTGATATTGGGTCCCAAGAAATGATGTTAGATATCACATAGCATCTCTTCCATGATAGCCTATAAATACAACACTTGGATGAATGATTGGAATATAGTTGGTTGATAGATTTTAGCATTTTCATATATTTTTTATTTCCAGTTCTATTGTTTCCCAGTGCATGCCCACAATGTGATGTTAAGTGATTATATAGCATGCTTATGCAAGTGTGACATACTTGGATGTGTTACATGATCAAAAATAAAGATCGAGATTACTTTCATCATTACAACATCCACTTAGATTTATTATTGCTTTTAATTAATTAATTGTTTACCATTTTCCTTAGTTAACATTTTCATTTATTGCTCTTTATGATTCCTATAATTAAGCAAAATGAGTACAACTAATTGTGAGTCTTTAAGTGTAATCACTTGGTAGTCCAATAGTGTATCATTTGGTAAGCCCATGAACGTATGCTTGGTAATCCCAGCGATAGTTACACGAAGTCCAATGTGTGTACAAACAATTAGGAATGGATTCTCATTGCACATAGGCTAGTTTAGATTCTACTTTCCACTATTAATTCGCTTAATTAATTTATCTCTTTATTGTCATTAGGAGTAGCATAGGGCCAGAGAACATCAATCATATGCCTTACTTTGGACTAAATCATACTTGACAAAGCTACCACTAGTTCAAGTGAGAAGACAACGAACTATGATCAAAGCGTAACGATTTAGGTGCACAACTAGTCCCATCCACCGAATTTAACCAAATCATGCATGAACACTTGTGATTCGTATGGGTGGGCATAGGGGTACCTCACTACTCATCAGTATTCCATGGTGAGATGTTCTTCACCAATGGAAACTCCAAGATGACCTCCTGTAATAGGTTGGCTAGGGAAAGGGATCACCAAACACAAAACCTCACATATCCTATCCTTTCCTTTGATGTAGTAAATTTATCAAAGGAAATAAACTCTCCAAATTGGCAAGCTAGAGCCTGGAGGAAATCCTTAGTCCACAGCTCCCAAGGCACCTCAACCACACAAACCCACAAAGGAGTCCTAGCAAACAAGTTAGCCTCTTTATGCACCCTAGGACATCACAACATGAGTGAGGGCCACTAAGAAAAACCTTATCCCTATTAGCCACAAAGCTAAACACAAACAATAAGAGGTAACTCACCAAGGATCTAACCTACACATCTAAGATGGACTAAGTAGCAATAGCCCATTTACAAATCAACTCAAGCGGTGGCCTAGACCCAGATGAAATAAAATGTCCAATAAGGCTCATCTCCATGGTATGAAAACCCTCTACTATAGCACCTTTGACCTGTAGCCTCATAGTAGCATCGCTCCTCGCTACCTCTACCACACCCCCTGAGCCTATCCTATTGGCACTTGGGAACTGTAGTCCCCCTCCACAACCTCCAACATCTACCTCCAACCCACTACCTTAGTCAACACATGCTCCACTACCATCACCACTCCCACTCCCATTCCCACTCTTGCTCATTCTCATTTCTTTCAAGCTATAGGCCTCAAATTAGTACATAATTGTGCTTCAACTATTTAATTTATTCATCAAAACATCAATAGAGATTATTTTGTTATTTCAAGTAATGTTATTAAAGCAAATAGTATATTATTTTTATACATGTCAATGTTACAATCAATGTAAAATATGTACCTATGAAGGTGTCAATTATATGGATGATCAATTATAAAGTTAGATCAGTTGCTTTTTGTATTATAACTATAGTTATGTAAAGTCCATTTAGTGCCTTCTTTTGTATACATGTGATAAACCGTGTTTTACCATAGCTACAATATTAGGCATCTGATATCAAATCCATGATATCAGATCCCCAATATTAGGGCACAAGCTTTAATGTCAAATATTTGATATTGCTCGACATGTGCCTACCTATAAATAAGACACTTTGGTGCATGGTCAAATAACTTTTTCATTCCATCCTTAGGTAGACTCTTCTAGTTTGTTTTTGTAGTTTTAGTGATAGAGAGTGAATGCCCATAGTGTCATGTTTAGCAATTGTCTAGAGTCGTTATTTGAGTGAAGTGTAGTTGGGCATAGTTCATGATAGAAATAAAAATCAAGATTGCTTTCCATCATTGCAACATCCAATTAGCTTTACTGTTTTACTTGGCATAATTCTTAGTAGTTTTCTAGTTTAATCAATTACATTTCTAAGTACTTTAGTTTCCTTGTTCATACTAAAGTGGAATGAGTACAACTAGTTTTGAGTATTAAGTGTAATCTTTTGGTAACCCAATAGTGATTTTACTTGATTCGCTCAATAGTAAACTCACTTGGTAATCCCAATACTCGTTACACGAGCCCAAGGCATGTATAGTAAACCAAGAATAGATGTTCATCGCTCTAGGCTAGAGTAGATTATTTTACCATTTTCCTTAGACTTAAAATCATTTTCACACTTTACCATCATAGCTAGGAGTTATGGTCTACCAACATCAATATATCATATACCTCACTGAGGGCTAAACCATACACATAGATTATACTAGCTCCACATGGGAAGATAATGATCTTGAACTTTAACCAATTACTAGCATATTCACATTACCTCATCCATAGATTATGATTGGGCTATGCATGAACATGCGTATCTTGTATGGTTGGATGTTGGATTACTGCACTGCTCATCATTGGCATCATTGCTAGAAACAAGTTAATGTATCCTTAGTAATTGATTTCACAAAGTTCGTTCTACCTAAAACACCAAGTCAAACGTCATAATTCTAAGAGAAAGCACACTTAAAATAAACATCTAAAAATACAATATGGCTTCAACAAGAATGCAACATCACATGCCAAGGAACTACAAATAAGCAATGACAGAATCAAAGAAGAAGAAGACTAAAGTATGTTGATGCAGACAAGAATATCATTTGCTCATCATGATTCTTACTATCCTGATTTCACATTGATCTTTCATCAAGATGACTGGTTAAGGTGGAGGGATCTTCAAGGAAACATTGTTCTACCACCAAGATGTTCAACACCCATTATGTTCCAAACTACTCTCAACAGGATGAAACTAAGTGAGGGACTTGAAGGGTATCATGAAACCAAATATGAACGTCCTAATGAGTAGTTAAGAAAGGACCATGCCATGGAGGTAGGCCATGAACAAGACAAAGGAAAATTAGTTAATTCTACTATTATCTTGGAGAAAATTGATGGAGATGCATTCCTTGCTAAACAAATCCATCATAATCATGAGTTCTAGTCACAAACACTTATCATTCGATTAGATGAACCTCTCAGGAATAAATCACACTCCAAATTAGCAAAGATGCTTAGGTGGAAGGCAAAAAACTTAAGGCATAGACAAGACTCAAAGCTAAGAGTTCCTATTAAATCCCATAGAGAAGAAAATCAAAGTCATCAAAGGAGGACAAAATAGCACCATTCTTCTACTGCCACACTTGCATCCTGACAATCATCAGAAGACTCTAATAGAACGAGGCAAAAGTACAAGGATCATGATAGAAAAGAGAGAAGAACTCATGATCGTTATGACCATCATGACTGTTATGTAGGATGTTCTGATTTGGAAGATGAAGAATATGAATAGCATAGACAAAGGAATCACAAAAATTATGAAAGGGATGAGCACAAAAGAGGGTACTATGACAATAGCGTGCATGAACCCAATGGAGACAATGAACCCCTGATGGTTACTTGTAGTATGATCAACATCTAGGAAGTTGTTCACATCCCAACCATGCACATGAGGGATAGCTGAATCAAAAGGCTCAACATGAACAACATGCCAAGATTTGAAGGTGGCTACATTGCTAATCCACAACATCACCTTCAAGCTTTCCATGATGCCTATGCCCTACAAAATATCGAAAGTGACTTACAAAAGTTAAAGTTGTTTCTGTTGATACATTTAGCCATTTCATGGAGCAGCAAGATGATAAAATATGAATAAGTCACAAGGGATATTCAAGAGAAATATACATGGTGTTTGTGTTTAAATGATATTTTATACTTTGATATTCAAGAAGAATAGTTAAAGGAAGATAAATTTGTTTTAATGATAAGGAAAATTTATCATGCTCCTTTGGAAAATGAAGGATGAAAAATAGGTGAAGAGGTAAAAGGACCGATCCTGTTTACGGGGGAATCAAGGAAAATATCAAAGTTAATAAGGTGTGAATAATGTTTTTATGACAAAAGAAAAAACAAACACAGTTCCAGCTCTTATGCATAATGGAAGACAGACGGGAGAAAGAAAAATAATCCAAAAGAATATTAGTTTTTCATTACAAAAAATGCAAGAATTGCGTTAATCCTAACGCAAAGGAATGCAAGGGTTTTTACCCTGAAATGGTTTTCTATTACACAGAAAATCGAATGTTCTTTTAACCTCAAACCAACGGCATTTCTGCTGGCCACGTTATGCTGAAATTTCTTTTGCAGGGACTCACATCCGAATTCAAGTTTATGCAGTTGATTTGCCTGCGTCTGATGACGCCGATACGTGCCACCCCACATAAGCCAAAAACAGACATCGGTATTTAAAAAAAAAATAGTGAATCATAAACAGCGTTGGCCGCCTGTGTCAGGGCAAACGGAGCTACTGAGACCTCCGCGCAGATGCCGTGCCACTGAGCCACTGAATCTTCACCAGTAAGTTCTAAAACAAAAGCAAAAGGGTGCTCTACCGCAGCAATTGATCTACGACGTGATGGCCCTAAAACCTGAAATCAATGGCAGAAATTTGGAAGAACAATTTACAAAAATGCGGAAGCGCAAGAAGCCCTGGCGAATTTGGGGCAAAATAAAATAGTTCTTGCAACCAAAACCCTATGATTCAGGGCAATCTGTCTTGTGAATGAAGTCCGTTTCCAGATCTTCCTCCAATAATCCAACGAAGTAACGATGTCGGATGCAGCTGCTGAGCCTTCTCTCACGGTGGTGGTTGCTAACGATCCTGGACAGAAGCAGGATATTTCTCCAATATTTGATAACTATTCCAAGTCTAGCGCCCTTGCATTCGGGATTAAAGTTCAAATTTGATTTTTCTTTCGGTCATTTTCTATATTATATTTAATAACAAGGCATCAACAACATTTATTCCAAGGTAAATGTTGCATTATCGCCTTGTTATTAAAACATTAAGAGCTTCATATTGATATACTTGTGAATCATTATATGGGATTGATGGAATTATTTTCAAAACAATATTTATTTATTCCCCAACCTCCTAACTTCTTAAGATAAATACTTCCTAACTTGTTGGCCAAGTTACTTGGGAGTAAAGTTAGCTAGGAT
>MNCI01023154.1:509194-539650 GCA_015680685.1 Gnetum montanum | reverse complement strand
GATAGCTTTATTGCGAAGTGTTTACTCGTGTCATTTTACCTTGTTTAGACNTTTTCTTGTGGAACTATCTCTTTCTCTAGGGAAAATTAGGAGTAGATTGCGGAGTTGTGCTCAAATGTTTTTGCAAAATTTTATTTGTTACAAGTAGGTATTATAAGGACCGCGTAGACTAGGCAGTTGAACAAAATAGGAAATTTTCAAGAACTCACAGTACTTGGCAAAGTTGGCTGAATCTCTTTAAAGTAAGTCATTTGTAGTTTACACGCAACACAATTGTTACATTTTACACAACCACACGCCGCAACAGCACACACACATACTCACATTAACTACTGAGTTTATTTGGAGGTATCTGGGCCTTGGTGTTGCCAGAGACCAGCAGGCACCTAAATCCTGTTCGAGGACACTCGTTGGCGGTCGCGTCCCAAACGGTCGCCAACAGTTTCCTAGAATACTTGTGAAGGAGGCAAAGAGCTAGTACAAATCGCTAGAACTTGAATTAATCAAACACTAGAGTACCATGCTTAAACTCTTCAACAATAAATATCAAACTTATTTGCAAGTGTTCAACTTAATAAAATAATTCCAAGGATGGAAGCAAGGGACTCATGAGACCCTTGATGCAGTAATGGGTAGATACCATTCACTATTGCACAGATGCCCAGACCATGGATTTTCACCAAGGGAACACCTCGGGCACATTATAGATGGGTTGCAAAGAAAAACCAAAGAAACTCTTAGGGTTTATGCCCAAGGCAAATTTTCAAAACTAACTACTCATTGCATCCAAAGATTAATTGAACAAGTTGCAAAAGAGGAAGGAGAATGCAAGAAGAGAGAGTTAGCTAAGGAATATAACAAAGATCCATTAATTAGAAAGAAAGATGTGCAGTTTTGTGACAAATAAGAGGACAAAACCTTGGAATACATCATCTAGAAAAAGACTCTACCTATTCAAATATCAATCAATGATATAGTGGCTAAGGTAGAGAAAGTCTACGATTTAGTGGATATAAAGTTTGCTACAACCATAAATATTGTGAAAGAAAAGGCTAAACAAGCACTTAACAGGGGCAAGGAAATAAATAAGAAAAGAGTTAATGGATGAGAAAGTTATAAGCATAAAGGAAAAGCTGCTACTATTGAAGGGTATACTAACTCCAGTTCAAAGGAAGAGGAAGGATGCAATGTGTGCCAATATGAACATCCTAAGGGATTTTGTCTTGTTATGGCCCACTTGTAAGAATTCGAGGTATGTGCACTTAATCCAAGCTTCTTAAAAAGCATATGCCTAGAAGACTACCTTATCCTCAAGGTAATATCAGGCAAACTTTCCAACCGACATATTATCCAAGTGAAGCCTACCCTCAACCACAAGAGCAATACTAGCAGTAGTGGCAATAATCACAGACATGGCCAATGCCACCACCAAGGCAACAATATCCATATAGGCAACTAGACCCTTATGAATATTATGTTCAGTGTCCAATATATCCAAGAAACACATCTGTTCAAACTTCTTCTCCTTATTATCCATTAGAATACTACATACCTACTACTATAAGGATGGACCAGAGTCCTCATGCACATTTGCCAATAGTTGGTCCATCAAATTCCCCTTCCAATCCTTTGCTACCATGGCCTCCACTTGCTATGCAAGGGGAATTGTTTTCATAACCACAACAGAGGAGAGGTAAAAGGCAGTGAACATACAAGTGGAGGATCGTACCAACAACACTAAGGACCAAACAAAGAAACATCCTTTCTTTAGGACATGTCTAGAAAAGGTTGGTAGAGTTAGAACTTCATCAAGACCAACTTCCCCTACATTAGATCCACCTACCAAAAATAAGCTTCTAACATCATTTAACAAAAATATGCAAACTGTCACGCTTATAGAAATAGTCATAGACTAGATTAAAGCAGGGCCACTTCCTAAGAACAAAATTGATCCAGAATTTTCTTCGATCTATTTATGAGTAGCTACAAATCTACCATGCACACCTCTACTAGACTCAGGTTCTGGGGTGAATTTGATATCTTACAAAACATATCAAGCATGGAACCTCCCACTATTAAAGGAGTGTAATATTAAGTTGAAGCTTGCAAATTAATATGTTGGCATTCCTTTGGAACAAATTGAGGACATAATGACCAATGTCATTGGATAGTCTTATCTAGAAGACTTTCTAATAATTGATGTAAAAGAAGCTAATAAGGAATTTCCAATTATCATGGGAAGATCATGACTTAGCATAATAAATGCTAAGTTAAGTATAAAAGATCTATCTGTTGAGATCTTTAACTAGGATAAGCATATAGCCATACACACACAGTGAATTCCATGCATTACTGCTAAAAGAAAAGGGTGTAGTTGTGGGTTGATCATTCAAAATGTCAACATAGTTACCATACCAGTCCACAATAACAGTGAAAAATAAGTGTATGCAAAAGAAAGAGTAGAGGCCACCAAATCAAAAGACATCATGTGGCCAACAACTAAGAACCTTCAACTGTCCAAAATATGCATGGAACAATGTGACTCATTTATTAGTTCCCATTCTAAGAAAATGACTCCAACTAAAAACCTTAAAATAGAAATATTACCTCATAATCATACACCAAAAAGGAAAGAAAACAAGGATTTAGATAATTAAAACTTGACTACCATCAAGATCATATGCAATAATAATAGAAAAGTTAAATTAGTAAAGATGGTAAGTAAACCACTTCAAGTGTATGATCTAGGAGACCTAGGGAGCATTTTTCAAACACTCACCCATGAGTTTAGTTGTGGGGAAGATACTTTACATTGATTCCAAAATTAATAAGTGCTTTTCCATTTTTTGTATTACAATTCTTTTTACATTTCCTATTTCTTGATATAATTTTTTCCATTCTTTTATATCTTTCATATTCTTTGACATCTTCTTATTCTTTCACATTTTTCATTTTTAAAATTTTTGATATTCTTTAACATTTTTCATTCTTTACACCTCTTTTATACTATATTTTTCATACTTTTCTTCTATTAACTTTGTACATAATTTTTTATTGTTATTAAGACACATTAAGAATAAAAGCAAGATGTAGTCCAACAAGGTGATGATTTCTCTATGTGATCAAGTCATAAGAGACTAATTAGTTGAACAATGAGCCCACGTCATCCAACCATCCATTCCATTAATAAGAGGTTCTTACCATGGCCATAATGATAATTTTTTTTCCATCATACAACTAAGAATAAACTTGTGATCATTATGCCTAGATCGAAAAGTGAAGAACCAAGCAGGAATGTTAAGGGTGTGACATCAAGGGGATCTGTGGATTCTTTTGGATTACTATTGTGAGTTCTATCATGTTGCTAAGGTTGTATTGTATCCTTATAGATCTAACAAAAAATGGAAGTAAGAGTAAAATAAGTGCTACCTTGAAAGGTTGACATAGGAAAAATATATATATATAAGAGCACAAAATAAATTTTTGGGGGTTCCAATGGAAAGACATGTTACCCATGCCTAAAGGTAGGCAGCTTCCCATAAATCTAACAAATAAAAAAGTGCCATGAATGAACTCCTCCCTTGGACAATATGCCAAGTGATGATACTCCTTGTACTAGTGGTAGCCTTATAGTTGTAACTCCAAAAGATGAACTAATGCAATGTCATTAGAATGTGGTCTGGACTTAGTTTGAAGCTTGGATAGAAAGGCTAATGATTACTTTAAACACTAATAAAACACAATAATTCATTATGTCTATGGTAAGATACCTCACATCCCGATTTCTGCAATCCCTTTTAAGGTCATCTCATCTCACTGCAAAAATAGTCATAACTTGTGATTTTGTATAACATAGAGTTAATTTTCCCAATTTGGTGGCACTAACATGTGTGTTTTGCTAAATAGGTATATGCTACATTCAACTCCTTAAGTGCCTAAGAACACTTTTAAGCATGGTTATACAAGGGCATTAAGGGTTGGAGCCTATTTTGGGGAGGATCCACTTATATAACTATTGTATCTTATATCTACCAAGTGATTCCACATCATTTTGAGCCTTCCCACATCAATAAAAACTTCCTATATCATTTACACTATCTGTTCTAACAACATGGATTCCTTACCTTTCTTATCCATCTTATGAACTTTCATAGCCCAAGATTCCTTCTTCACACACTATTTGTCCCAAATCTTTAATGAAATATGGATCACCTATCATCCAAGACCCTTTGGATATATTTCACACCTTCCAAACATTCACTAGAGCTTCATTTTGCATCATCCAAATGCAAGTAGAGCTTAAAACTTTTTCCCCATCCAATATCAGATTCTCGATGTTGAGTACCTAATATCAAGTCCTTAAAAACTATATATACTATGGGAACTTAGTTGAATTTTTTCATTTTTCATTTGAGCAACCATGAGAGTTTTTACAATTTTTCTTCCCAATCAAAGAGCTCTAACCTCCTAGCTTCCCCAAGCCATATTTTGCACATTAGTACTCTAATTTTTATGCTTTTCAAATCTAATTGATCCTGAAGTGCTCATCTGACTCATGCAAGGTGCTAGTGAGGAAAATCTAGAAAAATCTAAGCCATTTTTCAAAAATCACTAATACTTGGAAGGTCTTTTAAGGATAAGGATGAAAGGACACTTGAAAATTTTAATGAAAAATCAATCATATTAACACCAGAACACTTAAATAATGCTCTTGAGGAACCATAGCCATCATTATGAGCCACAAATATGAACAAAATAAATAATTGTAAAGGGTTATAAGAAAATCAACACTTATGGGGAAACTTTTCGAAATTTTTCTAACTCTACAATCACAATAAACTAAGAACTTAATGTAACTAAGGGTATTAGTAAGATATGGAACCATTAGAGGACCTCACATTGTTACAAGACTACCTCTAAGCTATTCAAAAGAGGTCAATTTTGACCACAATCATTGTGGAGATGAACTTTAGCTCATTCATCAAATTTACTCAAGAAGCAGTAAAGATAACCTAAGGTGTTATCATTGTGGCCTATCCTATCTTATAGTGATGAATGGTACCTTAGGAAAACTTATCAGCTCTAGCACAATAAGGAAGAGGGCACCACAATCAACATTAGAGGAGTCTCAATCTCATACTCAATCAAGGTGATAGCATAAGTTTTAAGCATACCAACTAAAGGGGGAAAAATAGCACATTTGCCACAAGATCAGATGTTGAAACTAGGAAATTACGACTAAAATGAGCATATGGCAAGAAAGATAAGGGATATAGTTAGCTAACTCTAGAGGAGCGAATCTATTTCAAAATTGGCACCTACACTTGTTCCCAACCAAAGGACTAAATAGGTTGTCCACTTATGTGGCTAGAGGAAGTGCAATCCTAATGGGAAAATACAACATCAATATCACACAACTCTACTTCATGAAAATTCAAGGCCAGTTTGAAGAAAGGAAGGTAAGGAAGCTAACACTTCCATTCTCTTGTCTTATCAGGAAGCTATGCAACCAAGCCAAAATCCTGAGATACATCAATGATTTTCCTAGGAGAGCCCAGAATGCTTCATATGCTGAATTGCTCAAACCAACACCGCCTAGGAAGGATCAAGGTGAAGAGCAATAAGAACAAGAGTAAGAGTAATAGCAGCAATAACAACAAGTTCCACCACTGTCATTACAAGATTATAATTCATTAATGAGTCATCCGCAACAGATTGTAAAAACCATCATCTAGGGAACAAGGGAGGAAGCCAATCTCTATAGAGTTATAGATAGTGCCATATAGCCCACAGTTTCAGCAGATCCTAAAAGTGAAAAAATTTCATTATAGTTAAGAGGAGAGGGCCAATGGTCACGATAGATCTTTAAAAATGCTGCATCATTCCAAGTGGTGCTAGAGACTAGAGAAGGAGTCATAGTCATGGTAATGCAACACCAAGATGTAGTGGAAGTAGTAGAGGTGATCACTGATCACATCAAAGAATCTTTCAATGTACTTGTTGTGCCATTGACATATCTAATAGGGGCTAGGTATGCTCAAATGTTAGCTAAAACCTCAATGACTCCTATTGACCATGAAGATGTGCTTAATCAACTATTGCATACCGGGCAAGTAATGACAACACTTTTCGACATCCCAAGTGATGTCACTACAGTGTAGTCAAAATTGATTGCTGCTAAGGGTAAACTGGTCATGGCAGAGATAAAATTAGAGCATGCAAAAGAAAAAATCCATAAACTTCAAGAAGAACTCATAGTCCTATGAGTTGTACATAGATATCCCACACAATTTGTTGTACTTGACTAGATAGAGTAGTTCAGGATAGAGCAAATGAACAACCTGATTGAGCAAGATAAACAAATGGTAATGGAGAAGGAGAAAGCGGTGTGCAATGCCTCTGTATTAGAAGCTCAAATGTATGCACATGCTAAGGCACTCACTGGAGTCCAAGAAGAAAACAAACAACTTGTTGCCGATAATATGAGATTGACCATTGTAGAAAAATATCCTAGAAAAAAGTATCCACCAATTAAGTGAACAATTGGTGAGGGTTGACCATGACATGAGCCGCCTCACAAGAGATAATAAAACCCTCTCAATGGAGTAGGTATGCATCATCCATAAAAAATCAACTATTGAAATTAGTGCATGGTTGAACAAGATAAAGAAACATGAAAGGCTCAAGGAACACTTCTGTGATCATGTGGGAATGTACAAGCAGATCAACGAGAAAGAGATCCAAACGGCCAAAGCCAAAATATGCTCCATATCAGCATAAAATCCTAATTGAGATTTCATCTTGGACAGCTATGCCCATGTTCACCAAGTAAAAGTAAAGAAGGAACACTTCTGTGATCAGGTGGGAATGTACAAGCAGATCAACGAGAAAGAGATCCAAACGGCCAAAGCCAAAATATGCTCCATATCAGCATAAAATCCTGATTGACATTTCATCTTGGACAGCTATGCCCATGTTCACCAAGTAAAAGTAAAGAACAAAGACCTGCATATTAAGGACCTAGAAAAACATGGGGTTAGCTAACCTTTGTTACACTAACTTGGCCATGTTAATAGCAGGTAGGCCCATAAACAAGCTAGAATAGCAAGTAGCAACCACATATGCCCTATACGAAAAAGAGTTTGCAAATCAGAAAGATGCTTTATAGAAACTTCAGGTGGAAAAATCTGAATTAGAAGCAGTCAAAGCTAGCTACTAAGAGCAAAAAGACATTGCAGCAAACCTAGCCAAAGGTTGTCTGATTATCATGAATTACGTTAAAAGGCCAGAGCATTTGAAGAGGAGAGGAGACAATTTGCAGCCTGGTATGTTAAGGCTATCGTGCCCATGGGATGTGTCCACTTCATCACACGTTGCACAATAATCATAGATGGTACATGACCCAAGAATGGAAAAGGAAAAGCTTCAGGTGCTTTTGAATTGATACAAGTGGAGAAGCTTGGCGACAAGGGGAAGCAACTGATAGAGAAGCCATCGCCACCAGGAACTACTTAGACTATATTGAGCTTCATCAAATTTTGTTTTTTGTTAAAATTATCATGTCATGTCCTATGTAAATTTTTTGTGAAACACCACTGCGGCATTCGAGAGTCATGTATATGGTAGTCAGTGTCATGTAAATATACCTGTCAATTTTGTAATGAACTCTATCCTCATTTTGTTTTAACTCGAAAACGAGTTTTCAGTCAGTCATGGGGGTATGATAAACCACGTTTTATCATGGCTATGATATCAGGCATCCGGGATCGGAGCCGCAATATTGGATCCCCAATATCAAGGCATAAGCTTCAATGTCAGATATCCTATGTCACTCCACACATGCTTGCTTATAAATAAGACACTTAGATGTACGATCAAACAACTTTTTCATTCCAACCTTCGGTAGACTTTTGTAGTTTGTTTTCATAGTTTTAGCGATAGAGAGTGAATGTTCGTGGTGTGATGTTAAGCAATTGTTTGAAGTATTTATTGTACTTGGGTGTAGTTCATGACAAAAATAAAGATCGAGATGGCTTCCCATCATTGCAGCATCCAATTAGCTTTATTATTTTACTTAGCATAATTCTTATTGTTTTCCTAGTTTAATCAGTTACATTTCTAAATACTTTACTTTCCTTATTTATAGTAAAGCAAAATGAATACGACTAGTTTTGAGCGTTAAGTGTAATTGTTTGATAACCTAGTAGTGGTTTCACTTGATTCGCTCAGTAGTGAACTCAGTTGATAATCCTAGTAATGGTTACATGAGTCCAAGGCATGTACAGCAAGCGAGGAACGAATGCTTATCACTGTAGGCTAGAGTAGATTGTTTTTCCATTTTCCTTAGACTTAAAATCATTTTCACACTTTACCATCATAGCTAAGAGTTATGGCCTACCAACATCAATATATCATACAGCTCACTCACTGAGAACTAAACCATATGCATAGATTATACTAGCTCCACGTGGGAAGACAGTGATCCCGAACTTTAATCAATTACTGGCATATTTACATTGCTTTGTCCACGGATTACAATCGGGCTACACGTAAACACTCGTATCTTGTACGGTTGAGTGTTGGATTACTCCACCACTCATCAACATGGTTTGCATTGAATCAACAATCATCAATTGCAATATATTTTTATGAATACAAAGTAACATGTAAAGGTACAATCCATGTATGGTACATTTATTTGAAATAAGTATTCGTTTAGAGATGTATGAATGTGGTCAATGCCTAACTATTTTTCCCTTGTCTAGGGAGACTAATTGTTATTAAGGTGCAAGTAAAGAATTTAAACAAATAAAATAAATGGAGAGTTAAAAAGACATGAACAGCCAATACATTTGATATTTATGAATACAAATATATAGCAATGTCATTTCGGAATCCCATCTAATTTCATTTGATTTGGTAGTTGATTTTGTATGTCATTTTTGAAAAAGTTTTGGGAACCCAGGTATTTTGATTTGATTTTGTACGTCATTATTGGAAAAGTTTGCCAGCAAAGAATTTTAAAGAATAAAATAAATGAAGAGGTAAAAGGAGACATGAACAGGTGTTTTTGGAGTAGTTTTGGTTTGCAAAAGTTTTGAAAAGCCGTGCTTCGAAAATTTCAGAACTTCGGCGCTAATCTGATTTCTTATCAGAGCCAGGTTTCGATCCTGGGACCTGTGGGTTATGGGCCCACCACGCTTCCGCTGCGCCACTCTGATGACTTGAAAACATGGTTTTCTTTCTAAATTGACAAAAATTAGAGAAGTTTTCTTCAAGCTCCTAAATTTCTTTAAATTTAAATTAGATGCATTTCTGAACGTTACTGCATATTCGGTTGCTGAAAGTGAAAACAAGGTATGGTAAGCTTACAGAAATTATTGCTGTTTTGTTTGGTTCAAGTGTGTATCATCTACCACACACATGTAACAGTGTCTCCATTCTTCCTCTGCTGAAAAGTGAGACGGGCTCCTCCATACTCTCCATCACACCTTCCCAGCATGGGCTTCAAATATATAATGTGGTATGTTTGTTTTATTTTAAAGTTTCTTCCCATCTTTTCTCTTTTTGTTTTTGCCCTCTTTTTTCCTGTACTTGTAGTTCTTTGTACATTAAGTGCTTCCATCCAAGTACAATGTGTTAGAAATCTGCACCAGAATAAGGCACTATTTCAGTCCTTGTCTTCAAAATTTCAGTATATGATGTACTCTCAAAAAGTGATCGTGAAGGAACCATAACTGGCAAGGTCTCGAGTGATGAAAATTAAGCAAATCATGAGTCAGGTTGGTTCACCAAACGTCATGGTTAAGTTGAGATAGCCAAAATAATGAGAAAAAATTGAAAGACTTAGCCACCATGCATAAAACAAGTTGTAATCTAGAACATGAGTCATGTTTAAGACCATGAGCTAGACCATAGGTTGTGGTCAAGTCATGGTAGTTTCTCTAGCCATGTACTTCAAAATGTTTTACTACAAAACCACCATAGGTCATGGTGGCACAAATTTGACAAACCATAAAAGGGGACCATTGGTCATACTTAGAAATTTGGAAAACATAGACCACTAGTTATGGAGTATTTTTGGAATGAAGAACACAACTTGTAGTGAGAAAAAAAAAACATAAGTAGTGGTGAGGTAATTGTCTATAACAAACTTGAAAATAAAAAATATGCGGGTTTAAGATGAAATCTAGGTAAAAATCAGGCTCAAAGAAGGGCAAAGAAGGCAACTAAATGGACTCTTAGCCTCTTAAAACACTAAATGAGGCATAGAAACCTCAAATTACATTAGATTTAAATAGGAATGCATAAGATTATGCAACATGCAAAAAAACAAAGAAACATGAGAGAATGTCTTTAGATCTCCTTCATTTACCTTCTAACATGCTTGGAGTGTGAAAGTAACATATAACAAACATCCAACAAGCCTCCAATGCTTGTTTCTTGCTCAATTTACCATAGGATGAAGGGAAAATGAGCCACTTCTTCCTTCAAACATGAAACTACTAAAAGTTGTTTGAGGATGAACCAATTTTTTGTGAAAATGGGATGAAAAAGCACGTAATTAGTGTTCAAAGTGAGTTGAACTCCTTAAAGTTAACAAGGGTAACATGAAACCTTGCCTAGTTGGCCATTAAATATTATCAAAACATGAAACACATCACATAACCTGCAAAACATGTAATCATGAGAGAAGGGAACCATCATTTATAGTAATGGTAAGGTGCACGTTTCTCAAATCAAACACCCAAGTTTGAAACCTAGGCACAACCACTTGAAGAGGTTAGGCCTTTGCTCATCTACCAACCCTCTCAAGACCCTACTTAGTGGGATAAGCATTGTGGCTTCAAGTGATGATCCCTTTTATGTAATCATGAGACAAATATGTAGGAACTTAAATTAAGAGTTCCATGTAAGATAAATCCTTTAATGAGTGAGAGGATTCTTGTGAGAACTTGAAAGATGACTATGAGAGGTAATCATAAGAATTGAGTGATAGAATGGCTGGAGAGATTAAGTATGAGAACTATTGAGAGGTTCAACTCATGAGAAAAACCATGGTTGAGAGAATGCAAGAAAGGGAAAGAGGTTGAAACCTCAAAAAGCCTTCAAGACAATGCAATTGAACAAGCACATGCACACAAAATGATGAAGAGAGAGAGCTTTTCTATTGTTTCAAATCTTTCAACTACAATTACATCAAATAGGAGGGAGTGCCCCTCCATATATACTTTGTGAAAGAGAAGAGGATTGCTCAAAATGGCATGCTTCAACATGAAAGCACATTAATCCCCTCTTACATCTTTCAACATTGCTCTTTTCACTATGTTTTCTTCCCAAATAAACATCAAAACTTATAATTCCTAAACAACTTCTATCTTCTACTACATAACTTAACTCAACTTCAACTTGAAAACAAAGGCAAAAGCAAGGACAAGCATAACATGAGAGAGATCAGAGAAGGAAGACAATGTTCACACTATACTCATAACAAGAAAAGGCAGTTTTTTATTTCAAGCTCACCTCGGTGAGCAGGCTAAAAAGAGTGAATGGGCCTTTAAAAAAAACATAGGATGGGTTGTTAAAGTTAATGTGATGGATTGTAATTGTCAGTCATCACGAATTTTCGTTCTCAGTGGTTACCAGAAAGTTGATTTTCAGGCATTTATTCTCTCTGGTTTCTTTTTGGTTGTGTGGTCGTTGAATCAGTATTTGATACATTATTATTAACAGCTAGGTGGGGACCTTCCCAGTCAGCATAGCATACCATACCATATAATATACTTGAGTATTCTATTTTTAAAAAAGAAAAATTGAATAAAACAACGCTCCTTTTTGAAGGCCCTGTCTCATTATGCTGCATTCTTTATGTTTTTTTATCTCTTATTCCAAACCATTCTTTCACTACTTAAAGTGCTTTTTAATGTGATAATTATATAATAATCATATAATTCCAAAACAAATATGCATCAGGGCAACTATAAGTTGCGCTGGAAACTAACAGCCATATACTTTCATTGATGGTGACAGTTCCTGTATTTTAGATTTTTCTTTTTGTATTTTAATTCTCAGTACACCATTAATCACAACCGTGATTGATGATTTACAGAGTCCGGAACAAATCTAAAAGCAGTGCCTTTCACTATATGGAATCATATTGGTCGTCTCATTTGCATTGGTTTGCATCGAACAGCTCATAATCACAACGTAATAATGAAATGCACCGAGCAGCTTTTACATTATTTCAAAGGAGGCTGTTTAAAAAGAGATTCATGAGCTTATTGTAAAGGGAATTTCTTAAATGTGATAGAAGCAAGAACTTTTATCATTAGTGGTAGGAGGATGTGACTGGTATGTCGTTTTGTATCCATACTGTGGAAATGCCAGAGACATGAACAGTCATCTGTTTACAATATCAAATTAAACATTTGCCTGTAACCTTAACCATGGATAAAGAATAGAATTCCAGTCAAAATTGTTTTCAAAGTACTTCCAAAATACTACACTTGGTGCTTTTGTTGCACAAGTATGAACTTCCCAAAAGCAAGGACATGCAGATAGTGAAGCTCTGTATAAACGATTTTGGCGTTGGTGCATCCTTGGAATGTTTATTTTGTTGATTTTTTTTTTAGTAAACTAAATATAATTCAATATGTAGTATGGAGGGTATGTCTAACCAACATCATATTTTACAAAAATTACAAAGGAATATCACAATGCTTTATGCCAACCTCTTGCCTAACCAAATAAGCCACCTTTTTCAGCATCATCATCCTCACCTTGTCCCAGCAAATAGGATCAGCTACATGAGTTCTTTTTTGTCATTCACCTCTATGAAGAGCTAGATCTTTGTTCTGGATGACAATGTTGTGTTTGTTCCTAAAAGATGCCCTAGTAAGTTGTTGCTCATTTCCCATACTAACTAAGCCCTATGACTACTACACATCACATCACGAAAATGGCTTAGCATCTACAAAATCTGAAAAAGAACTCATTGATGAGATTTGGCAAGGTTTTATAGCTGGTTGCCAACCTAACACTAACACTCCTTTCATATATGGGCTTGGGACTAGTATTGGCGGAGTTAGATAAGCCACTTTTTATTAACCAAAATTGAACCCACAACTTGGAACTTCCAAATCAAAAGTCTTACCAATACCAATATGCCAACACCTTATTATTTCCCATTAACAAAGATGAAGTACAATATGACATTACATGCAACCATGTAACATGACCTATGACAAAAAAGGGATTTTGTAATATGGTCCCACAAGGCAAGATAAGATAGCTAAAAGTCATGGAAGGAAAAATAACTATGAGTTTATTACAAGTCATGGAAGGACATATAGCTATAAGTTAGCTACAAGTCATAAAAGGACATATAGTTATGACTCACCCACAAGTCATAGAAGGTTTCCATGTACAACATTAATCACTCTAGCTATGACCCATGGAACAACATAACATGATCCATGATGTAAAAAGGTACTTCGTAATATGGTCTCCCAATGTTGTAGGCTAAGGTCTAATTTCTTTAGAGTTACCCTATGGAGGATTGTATAATACTTCTAACTTCTTTAACCAATGCTAAATTGTTTTTTCTTTTATAGATGCAAAAATTTCTATTGATTTTCAAAATGCAAATTTATAAGTTGTTGAGCAAAAATTTATGACACCTTGTTTTGGTGATGTTAATGCAACTAAGACACCTAATTTTGTTCTCCTTTGTTCTCCCTAATAATGTATATGAGTCACTAGTTGCTAAGTTTATATCACGGTATGTGTTTATTCAAATGTTGGATGACCTACCTATAATCAAGGCTTTGCTTAGCAGTTAAATGATATGATGAAAAAACATGACATTCAAACCCTTCATGCCAAGTATTATTTTCATTTTTTTATTTTTTTATTTTGGTTTCTTGACCTAGGCAATGTTTCTATGGTGCAATGTGCCCTAAATAGAGGATCATGTATACTTATGTATGCAATGTTAATAATTCAAAAGTGGATTCTAGATTTTGATATTCATTTTGAATAATATTCTAAAGTTCTATGTTTTGTAGGGCATTTTAATATTCTGTTGATTTTTCATAAAGTTGGGAAGGAAATTATTGGTCTTATTAAGCATATGAAATTTATTTCTATAGCATTTGGTTTTTCTAAACTTTTTTTATTGAAATCAATCTTCTTAACCATAAAAAAGAATTGGTATTATAAGCAAATGGGAAGACTTATATTCAATTAATTACATATTATACCTTCCTAATTCTTCCCACTTTTGTTATCATGAAGGACATTTATTTTCTGTTTGTCCTTTTTTTTATTAAGAAAAATGATGCTAAGGAAAAGAAAATAACCGAAGTTGAAGATTTGAGAAATCAAGTTAATGTTAATGATAACAATGATTCAATAGCAATAAAGAAACTAAAGAAGATAGAAACTCCTATGAATAGTTTTACTAGTACTAAAAAAGGTATTACTCAATGTAGATAGATAACTCATAAGACAAATTTTTCCTTATATAACAAGAATACTATTAACATAGATTCAAACTCATTGATAAGTAGACTAGAGCTAATGATAAAGATTTTCGACATAAGATCAATAATGATGGAAAATTTGTGCCATCATTTTCTATTGGATCTTCCTTTCCTACAAAAGTTGATATTTTAATAAAGCTTTCTATTGCTACCTTTAATCCTTTTACTATTTTAAGTTCAAGCCCATCTATTGAAGTAAATGTTGTTAGGACTAGGATCATCATTCCTCTTAACAATTAATTTTCCTCTCTTGATTTTTCAAAGCCCACTTGGAAGGTTATATACTTAAGTAGACATCCCTAAAATTGAAAAGGTTTTTCTTTCCATATTATTTTCACGTTTTCCATTCAATTGTAACCACATGATGTACTCTAATTTTTTTGCATTTTTTTAAGTTCACGTACCCCACCACCATTGTTGCTTCTTTCTACAACACACACATACCACCCCTAATCCCCCCCTCTTCTTTTTTGCATGAATGACAAGAAAGATTAAAATCGTTTCTCTCAATTACAACATTCTAACTTAGATTAGACTTTATTTTTCTATATCTTTTACTTTCCTACATGCATAAATTAATGTTTACTTCCTTACACACTTAGCTTAATAATTTACTTAGCAAAATAGGTATGATTGATTTTGAGCATAAAATCAATTGGTAATTGATAATCTCAATAGTGCTCTCAATTGTTACCCCTAGCAATGAACACTTACTAACCTAGCAACAATCACATGAGTTCAGAACATGTACCACAAATCATGAACAAATACTCACTACCTTAAGCTAGATTAGAATTAACTTTATTGCCCATTGGATTAATTAGTTTATTTTCTATCAACTAATATTATTAATTAAAATATCAAACAACATCATTATCATACACTCACATAGGACAAAACCATACACCTTGAACCACAATTAGTCAAAGTGGGAGAACAATGATGCACAATCAACTATCAACTAGTTAGACCTTAAACTAGTTTATTCTACAAATTACAACACAGCCTTTTACACGTATGGATTATATGGTTGGGTACAAGTAACATTGACTTTATTGCCCATTAAATTATTTAGTTATTTTATATTTACTAATGTTGTTAATTAAAATGTCAAACAACATCATTGTCATACACTCACATAGGACAAAACCACACACCTTGAACCACAATTAGTCAAAGTAGAAAAACAATGATGCACAATCAACTATCAACTAGTTAGACCTTAAACAAGTTTATTTCACAAATTATGACTCACCCTTTTGGAACACTTATGTATTGCATGGTTGGGTATAGGTAACACTTTACTACTCATTAACATGACATCACATTATTTAGATGGGATGTAAAACTCCCAATTACAAAGCATCATTTAGATAAGTAAAACTCCAATTACAAAGGCGGCATAACCCAAATTTTAAATTAACATACATCATAATGTAACATCAACAAGCATTAGGAATAGCAACGTCAAGCTTTTTATTTGCAACATTACTAAAAAACGGCATCAAAGATTTCTACTTGCCAACCTAGAAACTTGCATTTTCAGAACTAGCAAAAAAATTCAATATTGATTAAAAAAGCAAAAATTTGAATATTCATACAAAAAGATAGGAGTAAATCAAGATCATTGTGCATGCATGAAATATAATTTTTCTCCTGTGTCAAACAAATCATATTTGGCCTCATAAACACATCTTCATAATTGAAGAAATATGATCTTTATATCATATATATACATTTATTCACTTTTAATTTTAGACAAATTTATTTCTTCTTCAATTTCTAACACATGGTAACAATAAAATGTTAGCTTAACCCAAACCCCATTTTGTTGGTATATTATAACAAGGATTATGATAATGGTAGCAACGAGGTAAAATTGAACATGTGACCTGGCTTACCAAGCCAACAAGCTTATCTTTAAGATCATTTATAAGCAATTTAATTAACCAATTTAACATTTGGTTAAAGCCTCTTTTTCATAAAAGAACATCAATACAACTTCGCTATACTCTCTGAAACTTTCCTAATGTCTCTGATCTTCATAAGCACCGATCTTTCGCCCTTGCAAGGATGCTCTAGCAAATTGCGTCAAAGTTCATGCATCTAACAAAAATGCTTTGGAGGAAAATGAGATCGTAAAACGTACTAATTATGTTACAATTCCATAGATCCCATGTAAAACAAAACATTGTATCAATGGGCCCTCCTGGCTACCCATAACTAATTCTTTCTTAACAAAGATAAAATTCCATGACAGCATTTTTTGGGATGAATTTATTCCAGGAAAACCTTCAGAAAGATTGGGCAACTGCTTTACTATTTGGACAACTGTTCTATTTGAAGCTGTCATAATCACAAAACCTGACGTCATCCTACTGAAATGTTATCTATACTGCAGCTTGTCAAGACCATTTTTGCTGGAAGCAATCTATTGGTCCGGTACCCGTGACCTACCCGTAAACCTTATTGGACAATGGCAATAGGATGGTTTGCCAACATGTTTCGCAACCGGTTGACATAAAAAATGCTATGAGAATTATTTTGCAGAATGATGACTCACAATCCGTATCTCTACATGAATACACTACAAACAAAAAAAAAATTACAGAAAACCAACACAGATCCCGAATATGCTGGTGTGCTTCTTGGTGGTAAATTCTTTAAAAGGCTTTGCATGCATCAATGAAGATAAAGAGTTTGTACTAATTTTTACAGCTAATGTGTGGCAACTAAGTTCAAGCGACTGGGAACCACAATGCCCAGATTTCTTTTCAATAATGCCCATCATGATTCCATCTAGTGGAACGAGTAAGATCAAACATGTAACGTTGAACATCGTTTCTTATTTCTTCCCTTATTTATTGCTGTCTTGAAAATCTGTTTTGTTAATTTTTCTCCGGTAGCCGTATTGGCAATAACAGCCATATACACCAGTACCATATGTACAAAAAATGGCAGGCAATTTCCAAATAAAGTCTTCCAAGCAGTAGTCTTCGTGGAAATTTATAGATTCTTGACAGACTTCTGTTCGTGAGAGAAAAAACACAAGGAATTAACATTCGGGGATATTTTAACGGTCATATGGTTTGAGATTAATCTATCCAAAACATTTAAACGTGATCCCTGGAGCCAAAGTTGAAATGTGGCTGAAAACTAAACGTCACTTCTTGAGTATTCTGGTAGACAGATGTAAACAGCAGCGTAACCGCTGATGCAACCAATTAAAAATGCAGAAATATGTTTTTATTTGCCTTCTGAATGCATATTTTGATAAAGAAGAGTAAGAGCAGGTTCATCAACATGTATTTTGAAGGATAAACATGAAACATGCAATTGTAACCTGCCGTGCCTTTCGAGAGTTTTGAAAGGGTCTCCAATCCTTTCGACCAGATTTGACTCCGAATTATTAGCAATCTGACCGGTTCGCCTACAGGGGTAACATCTGGTGGAAAAACAAGAAGACGCCAAACAATGCAAGTATTCTTGAAATTTCTAACAAAATAATTCTTGAAGTGTTATTCCTGCAATTCTGGTTTGAAAACATTTTTCGGGCCAACCAAACATGGTTGAGAATAAACATTGATTTGATACTCCTGTGTCGATGATTTCCCAAATCCGCCTCGCAGTCGAACAACAAAGAGTAACTGTGAGAAAAGGAATTTGAATGAACAGCAGATAGACAAGGAAGTCAAAAGAGTAATGATTACTGGTATCAGTAATGAAGATATGATGTCGATGCAACTCGCCTTTCCCCATTAAAGTATTCAGCTTGTTTTTACCTTCTTGATCACAGTAAATAGTTCCCTTGTCGCAGCCGTGAAGCGAAGAATGGTCTCCTTCACAAGGGAAGTGCTCTAATTTGATGACAGATAAAAGCGTTCAGAAGGAATTTCACAAGATCACGTCTTCGATGTCATTTTAAATCGTTGCTGTTGTTTTCTTAACAAATATATTAAATCGATTTTAAATCATTGGTTGGCATCCGTAAGCAAAACCCATCAAGCCTGTCTTTGTTGCAACAAACGTCCGAGTATGGAAGACAGCCGAAATTTTAACTAAAAATACCAGAGAGATGGCAGTCGTAAACAGATTGATGATTGGTTGTAAATACAAGTCCAGCTACTGCGTTATATCTTACGTTCAAAGAAAATTTACCGAATCCCCTCGCAGTATCTACCTGGTAAAGTTGTTGGTTACCAGTGTTACCTTTTCAACGAGTAAAAACTAGTTTTTATTTATTTGCAAATCATTCATTGATCACCATGGCTATAGATCGTTTCCCAAATCCACTACACGAGAAAATAGCTAGATAGCTACCAAAAGCATTGAGACACGGAAAGCATGGTAAGAATAATAAAAAATCCTCTGGCTTATCGATTGTGTGCATCATTGATTTACGATTGTCAGGAAACTAAAAGATTAATTGTAGCACTACAAAGTTCCTTAATATCTCAAGAAACATGCTTCAACAGTCCTACAGTGGGGCAAAAGTATGCTTGCCCATACAAGGCTAGTTCGGTACCGTCTTTGACAAGAATTTATCAAGGAAAAGTATTTCATTTCCAAAAGAACCGTGCAAAACTAGTCATATTTCGAAAGAATAATTTGTTAGATGTTTTGTTAACGCTGAGCATGAATATGCAAAATTACAGCTAACAGAGAGTAGTACAAAGGTAAGCAGCCTAACTTATAAAGAGATTGATTGGAACCAATGCGATAGACCAAAAGCAGGAAGTTAGTTGAAGACCATACGAAGGATCATTAGAAAAGCTCAAGGCCCAAATTCAAACAAAGCGTGATTACAAATAGATGGACTAAATTTTTAATCCAAGCATTTACGTTTGCGGGTAACAGAGGCTGAAATGAAAAGAGGCATCATGTTCTTTTCTATGCTACAAATGGTGGGTCGCATGGCTTCCCCATGGTCTCAGAACATGTTGACAAGCCCGACCACTGTGTCTAAAGCCAGATGGCGTAGACATGGATGTATCCTGCGCACACCAATGGTTTTACATTTTTTCTGTGGGAAAATGCTGTACTCCCGCAAAAACCAAAATAGCAAAAGCTTGAGGCTTCTTTGTGAATAAAATAAAAATGCTAACACAACCTCTCACATCAAGACTACATCAACATCAAGATGCAATTGAAAATGAATCCGATTGCAATTCAAGGAAAGAAATCATTGGATAGATAAAGTAGAAAAGGAAAGAGGAAGAAAGTGACAAGGGGAAAGAAAGGGAAGCAAAAATGACTGAAATGAACTGCATGGAGACGTCCTTTAGAGACAGGGAGAGCTACACCCGCACATGCATAGCCACCCATTGGGCCTCCTAATTATTGGCGTTCTTGGTGCCCAACATTAACGTGTATGTACTGTACTCGTACCACTGAAATTTCCTTTGAACTTCTCCAAGCCCCGCTAAAATCCAACGCATCACATTCCAATAGGCCAGCACCAGAAAAACGCACGTCAACCTATAGTCACAATGCAGCCAATACTACAATCCAACTGCAATTTGTCAATGTGCAAGATTTTGGCATTTTTTGAAGACCGGTCACAAGATTTCTGGTATTTTGAAAAACCCATGACAGGTTTTGTCATTTATTGCAGACCTATCAGACCTTAACTAGGTGCCCCAGTGCCCATGCCATTTCCCAATGAATCCCATTTGCCCATTTCATTTGCTAGCACCAACAATCCCTGATTTTACCCAAACCCACAAAATCCTGAGAAAGAAAATGACACTTCGAAAGAGACATGTGGATGGCTAGATAAACAAGTCAATTAACAAGGTAGAAGACAACTAGTATCAGATAGAGTACAAGGAAAATCTACATGCATGTCATTCTTTTTATGCTTCTATCTGAATCTCTACTCTTAAGCTGTTTTTACCAGGGCACATGAGTTCGGACAACAGTAACAGTATCAGCAATTGCTGTGCTTGAACAGTGTCTTAAACAAATCTCCCGGCAATCACCAAAAAACAGCCAACGGCGAATCTACATGTGCATGACATCCTCCCTATTTCTCTATGTCTGTTTGCATATTCTTTATGGCCTAGCCACTATGATCCAAACTAATGCACACCCCACCGCAAAAACTGAAAAACAAATTCTCACACAGCGCCATACATGATTCACACAAAACCAACAAGAATGCAGCATCCGTACTTACTTAAATCCACAACCCTAAAGCACCCCAGGCACTTAGTGGTCGATGACTCAGACTGATGCTGAAAGGTAACTCCTAGTGACCACCTAAAGCAAGCAATCAGACACTTCCCCTTTGCCTCAGGATAATCTTTCCTGCCCTTAAAATAACAACCACAACAAATCAAACCTCACCACCTTTTAACTACTGAAATAAAAGAACCCAGTACAAATCAAACCCCACCACCACCTTAGGCAATTTCTCCTCGGCGTACATTAACTTCTCGCGGCCACGTTTATTCACGTTATCCGCTGTGTCTGCTGCTCCTGCTGCTGTCTCCTTTTCTTCCATCCTTTAAAACCCACCATTTCTTTATTGGACCAAAGGACCCGTCGCCCTACCATATATACTGCCGCACCCTTCGGTTGAGCTTCCCCTTCGCCCTTCCAATTCTCTAACCCCTAAGCCACACTGCCCTGTTTTGCCATATTCCCAAGTCCTCTCTCTCTCTCTCTCTCTCTCTCTCTCTCTCAGCCCTGGGCCATAGATCTGTGATCCTGCCATATTCTCCTGTTTTTCGGCTGTGCTTCTTCGAGCTCAATTCGAAGCCAAAACTGTGAGTTGGAAGCAGCTCTGAGCCTGGCCCTGCCTCTCCCTCCGCTACAATTTCCCTCTCACGACTCCAAGCCAAGCATAGTTTATAACTCAAAAGCCCAGTTTTGTTTTTGCTTGCAATCAAATATGCAAACAGAACAAAAACCACTCTCAGGCCAATTCCAGCCTTATTTCCCCTCCACCAGCTCCACCTGAAGGCAAAATCTCAAAATCGGAGATACCAGATTCCAAAAGCTGATTTAGGCCTTATGCTTGAGCATTATTCCGTTGCTCCGATTTCCCTATCAAAGTCTCACTTCAGGCCACTTCCCAGCCAGACTTGCAAGTATTAATTCTTTCATCCTTCGGGCCTGCTTTTATCCCTATAAGCGCTCTATAATTTTACTCCAATCCAGGCTCAAACTAGAAAAATTCCGACCGAAACAGAGATGCAAACAGAGCAAGTGCTGCTACCTCTACGGCCGATAGTGACTCCGGCGTCATTCGTGGCCGAATCCTTCCCGAACGTGCCGGATTTCTTCGCCTGCTACGCCGCAGAATGCGAAAATGTAATTCCGCCGCTATACTCCACGGCCTCTTCACCAATGTTTCCAAACCCTAGCCCGCTGCCATCGCCGGTAAAAACGCGCTCCAACACGTCCTCGAATTCGGCATCGAATTCCGACGAAACGGCGGAAGAACAGCAGCAGAACGCAGTGATTCTGGACGAGCGCAAGCAGCGGCGGATGCTCTCAAACCGCGAATCAGCGCGACGCTCGCGCATGCGCAAGCAGAAGCATCTGGACGAGCTGCGCGCGCAGGTCGCGCACATGCGCGCCGAGAACCGCCACATCCTCACGCGATTCGACCTGCTTCAGCACCATTACCGCCAGGTCCTCGAGGAAAATCGGCTCCTCAAGACTCGAACTCTGGATCTCTCGCACCAGCTCCAGCAGCTCAAGCACGCGCTCGCGCTAGATTCTTCCTCGCCTTTCATCGGAGCTTCTCCCTCCGCAGACACGAACGCCGCCGACGAAACCCTAGCGGCGCCGGCTTCATCTGAAGATCTGCTCATCTCGTGACAAAAATGAGAATTTAGCCATGCCTACGTCTAAGAATCTGCGTCGAGTTTAGGAAATTTTCCTTCTTCTTTTTCTTCTTCTTCTTCTTCTTCTTCAGGTTTTCTTGAAGGTCGCAAAAAAACAAAATGATGGAGAACTCTCCGCAACTGGTAATTTTATCCGGTGTGGATCAAGAATACATCTAGTTCTTTTCTTCCGAGGATTTCGAAAAATCTTCTGCTGTGATTGCTTCTGCTTCGTCTGTAAGCATGTGTCAACCCTAGGTCTGGTCTGGTCTGGTCTAGTAGAAATGAGATGCTACGTTTCCTAACTGTAAATAGTGGTCACGTACGGGGCAAGGGTTAATATACAGAGAGTATATGAGCTGGTTATTTCAATAAGAGTTATTTGTCTAAATCCTCCAGAAAATAATAGTAAGCAGATAAACCATGCTGTAATATAGCAATGATAAGCGATGTTATTCTCGTTAATTGAACCATAAAATGACATGAATTTGTTAAAATGTAAAAAGTTTATGTTGCAACTTGTCTCCAAATCTATGAGAATGATGCATTTTTTAAGAAATTATAAATCTTTAACTCTTATTTTAATGGTATATCTTACTTCGAAGTTTCAATGGTAAACTTGTCACTTGATAAAGAAATACAATTATTTGAGCTCTATTTCTTACAAGCTAACCAAGTTTTCTTTTCTTAATTTATTTTTAATTTATGAAATTGAAACTAAAATGCTTCTTATAAGATTTATCAAATGCCACATTTGCATAAAATGTTAGTTTAATCTACCATCATTGGATAAAAATGCAAAAATCATATACTAATTCATACTTAGCAAAGGCATAAATGTAAATTTCAAAAAATCACCCATAATGTAATAAACTTATATTTAAAATGACAGATATTGAGTATACTATTCCTTATCTAATTTATGGTACATATAGTCATGGTTTCAGTTTCAAACAATGGGTTAAAGCATAAAACTTGTGGTTTGCAAGTCATAGCTTTAACTTTGATGAGAATGCTACTCTAACATTCCATTTTATTCTCCCTATGTTTTCTAAGAGTTTCTTGTTAGCTATATCTTTTGGGGTACATATAGTCATCTAATTCTAATTCAAACAACCAATAGTTCCAATTCCAACTTGTACTATTCCTTATCCATTCACAAAGTTGACAAGAAGTTAACTTTTTATGTTCTACATGATATTCATGAAAGTATCATGTTGACCACCATATAGGTTTAGTTTCCATGCCCCATAATTTCAATTCTAACAATACATGCTATTCCTTATCCAATTATAAAGTCTACAACTAATTAATCTTTTTCTGTGTTCTATTAAATATCTTAAAAAATATCATGTTGACCATATTGTCAAGATAGTTTCACTCCCAAGAGTTTCAATTCTAATAATCCATGCTATCCCTTATCCCATTAAAGTTGACCACATATTAATTCTATGTTCTGCATTATTGCTTACAAAAGTGTACATTCAAAACGTTAGCAACTTTTAGAACTTCTTCTAGAACAACCCAAACAAATACAATACGTGTTAAACCTCAGTTACTTTGGATCAAGGCACATGATAATCATCATGATTTTGCTTGCTATCTTTTCCCATAGTAGCGTGATAATCATGAATTCAATTAATAAAACATTATCATGTTTACCTCATAATATAGATAGATGAGCAATATTCTATTTTATTGGCCCTAAAAAGCAAGTGGTCCACCTCAACCGCATGAATACACGCAAAAATTTTGACCATTAAAAACATATAAAACATTTTTTGGTCATTTTCAATTCAAATTTAAAATAACCATAGAAACTTTATACCGAATCCAACTCGCGGAACTTTCCTTGAAAATGCGTGGGAAAGGAGACCCTCAGGAATATGCGGGACCGCCAATTTTTTACGCAAAAACAGGGAAACACGAGCTTTCAAGAATATTCCTTTCTCGTCTCTTGTACTTATTGGATAATATTATTCTACTATATATATGTGGACAAAAGCACTGCCTGTTACCTTTGTGGACAAAATTCGGTAACAAGATAAATTAAATTAATCATTAATTAATCAAAGTGGTGGATAGGAATTAGAAGTTTGTGGGCTCTTGTATGCATTTTACGCCGCTAGTTAGCTTTTGTCTTTGGGCTTTATTCATGGCCACAATAATTTTCTTTGGAATTTTTTTATCCAAAACGAATATGTTAGCTTTTCTTTACATCACGTCCAACGTGCAATGTGGTTGGACAATGTATACAAGCAAAATGGGCCTATAACATTTTTTTAATGTGTGCTTTTGGAAAATATGTGACCAATTGTGGGCAAAAAGTTGTGACGTCGTCATCTAACAAAAGTTTCCCCACTAAGGTTTCCTTATGTGTGCTAACGTTTTGTTTGCTCAAAAACACAAGTTACTTGAGCACATGAAAGTTGTCTATGCACACACGTTTGCTTCAAAAGAGAGATTTGAAGCTGATTCGGGCATCTTCCCTTGGAAAAGTGATGTTATTTCGGTGGATTGGGTATAATGTATTTGCTAATTTTGACGGATGTTTTGATTCCTTTCTTATTAAAATCAAGAATTTCACTTTTTTGGTATCATTCCACTTTCAGTATGTATGGATGGTTCAAAAGTTATCCAAAGCACCCTAGATTTAAGGGTTCCAACACCCTGTATTACAATTTCTATAGACATCCCAATTTCTACCTAACAAACACAACGCAGACACTCCACTACCCCATCTATAGCCAATATCTCCTTATATCAACTAACCTACAAACTACTCACTATATAGTCCATACACCCCTACCTATATACCCCCCCCCCCCCCCCTTCCCCATAGAAAAATTCATGCACAATCTCAAACACAATCTCAAACCTACAACCTGTCAAATAACCTATAATCCTCATACTAACACAAGTTAAAAACCCCTATCTACCTATATTGAATAGTCTATTGTTGAACTTGTGACTCATGAAACAAACTAATTAAACTAATAAGAACCCCCCAATACCCCCAACTTTCCATACGGACTCCCCCTACCATAAAAAGAAGACATTAAAATAAACAAAAATAATTAGCATACAACCTCCTAAAAAAAAGCCTTGTAACTTTATCTATAGTAACATGTTGTTTGTTTGGCCTCTTCCATTCTTTCTAGGTGGTCTTGATGGCAATCCTACACATAATAATGAGATGTTAGCCTAGCGTTAAGATCCTTGATTTGGAAGCTCCAAGTTATAGGTTCAATTTGGGTTTCAACACACCACCCCCTACCTCGTATCACAGAATTCTAGTTAGGTGTCTCAAAAATATAAATCAAGAAAAGGTAGCATTGTAGATTGCAAATTCCCAATTTTGTTATAAGGATAAATGTAAAAGAATAATGAAAACAATCACAATGCTAAAAGCAAAATGGAAGATGATGGTATTGAGAATGAAATACTTGGACACTTAGTAGAGGGTTTCATTGCACAAATGGGGATGTTGGAATCCAAAATAAGTGAAACATAAGTACACCCAAAGATTTATAAAAGTTTAATGCTACCTAGTGAAATCAAACTTGTGACCTAGGGTTACTGATGGGACGCGATATCGCATGATGGGCTACGATATCGCATACGCAATATCGTGGTGCGCTACCAAGTCTATAAATAAGAGGCGGCTCTCCCTTGTTTCTCATCCTAGGCTTAGACCGTAGCGAAACTCTAGCAGTTTGATCCCTCCAGAGATAGAATATTTTCCATGTGCCTGTAGTAGGAGCTCCAAAGTGAACGGATCTTTATTCGAGCAAATATTGTACCTGAACACATGTTTGTGTACGGAAATAAAGACGAACTTCTTGGGTAAACCTTGCAGTGCATGGAATAGGCTAAATAGGATTTTATTTATTGTTATTTATTGTTTATCATTTAAATGCTTTCTTAGTTCGTTAAATCTCTCTTAACCCTTCTCTCCTAGTTAAGTGCCTCAGTATGACCTCTTCGAGCACATGCGTTACGCTTGGTGATCCTAGCAACGACTAGCGTTTGGTAACCAAGGTTGCATTGGTTCAGGGTGTGAACGGTAAGTGGGAACGGATGTTGATGCTAGGTTAGTTAAGGCTTAGTTAGTTAGTTAAAGTTAGTCAATTAGTCTCTTCACCCTTCACCTTATCAACATAGGAGATAAAACAGAAAAGACATAAAAATCACATACCTCAGACTTACTTAACCATACACCATGAAAAATACAAGTAAGTTTGGGAAGACAATGAATAATTAACCTTAAGTGTTCCATAAGGCGTGTAGGCACTTAGTCTGCGGAGTTCGACTGGATCGCGAGTGCTATGCTCGTATTTGTATGGTTGAGTGTAGGGGTGCCTCGCCACTCATCATTGGTGCCGTTGCCGGGGACTAAGTGTTTGTGCGCTAAGTAGAACATAGGAAATCACTCACATCATTGGGAGCTTAAACGAACCTTAGGGTTAATTAAACAAAAAAATTACATAACGGTTAAATAGCACACCGATAAGACACAATGTCTTCTTTGAACAAAAGCAATTCACCACCTAGGGATCATACAAGAAACAGTCAATAGTCTAAAACACATAACCAAAATCCGCCAGTTCCTCAGCAATATAGGATGGTATATACTCATCCTGATGAGTATATACCTGATTTTACTTTTATCCTCCATCAGGATGAACATATGCGCTGAAGAGATTTGCAAGGTAACATAGTGTTACCTCCAGATTGGGCAGTCCCTAACATGCTTATCCGTGCTCTTGCACAGATAGGCATGACATAGCTCTATGCTGAATATGTTATAGGCAATTTTGACATAAGGGATTACCATCCCATAGAAGCACAATGTTTAAGGGACTCAAGGCAGGAGAGCCATCATACACTGTTGAAGGGCAAAGGGGTCCTACACATCCTAAGTGAAATTGGAGATGGTGAACCACTTATAATGGGTTCTCTATCAAATGATGTTCCTCCTCTTAACGATAGTGAGGAGGTGGGGTATTAGAACCTATGCTTCACGATACACAACCCTGGTTCTGATCCACGTGAATGCCAACTATTCACTGAGGGAACAAAAACACATGACAAGGACGGGCATTCAAATCATCATCACGATCAGGGCCGTAGTAGCCGAAGAGAAGATAAGAAACATCGTCATGGTGATGGTTCTCCTTCTTCTTCCCCTTCATCACATCATTCACCCTCTCCTTCCACATCAGGGCGTAGTCATAAAAAGCATAATGGTGAGGATAGAGGTAGACAAAATGAGAGACCTCAACGAGAGAGTCGAGAGAGAGGACAAGGGCATGAATGAAGGGAAAGTAGGGAACAACGTAGACATCATAGACATCATGAAGAACCCCTACTTGTGACCCGAAGCATGCTAGACATCACGGAGGTAGTGAGAATACCAACAAGGCATCAAAAAGATAGCCGAATCAAGCATTTAGACATGAACAACATCCCACGCTTCGAAGGGGGATACAATGCTGATCCGCAGAATCATTTGTAGGCATTCCATGATGCCTGCACCTTACAAAATATAGAAAACGAGTGGCAAAAACTAAAGTTGTTTCCCAGGACACTCATAAAGGAAGCAGAGAGTTGGTACTGGTCCTTAGAATTGGAAACCATCAGGAGGTGGAGTACGATGTTAGAACTCTTCAACGATAAATATCAAACGTACTCCAGAGTGTCTAATTTGTGTAAGCAGATCCAAGGATGGAAGCAAGGTAATCACGAACCCTTGGATGTTGCCATGGGCCGCTATTACGCATTGTTACATCATTCCCCGGGCCATGGTTACGCACAACAGGATCAACTTCGCCATCTCGTAGATGGGCTAAGGTATGAAACTAGGAGAACCCTTGGGAAATATGCCCAAGGGAGACTATCAGAACTTAGATACCATGAAATTCATCGATTGTTAGAACAAGTAGCTAAAGAAGAAGGGGGGCTACGAAAAAGAGAAAGCGTGGAAGAATATAACCATTATCCCTCCCTTTGAAAGAAGGGAGTGAGATTCTACGATGAAGAGGATGAGTCACCACTCGAAGAGTTGGTGAATAGGAAAACCTTGCTACTTCAAAAGCTAACAACGGAAGTAGCGGCTAAGGTAGATCAGATACAAGACTCCTTGGATAGTAGATTTGAACTTATCCTGAATATCATAGAGGAGTCTAAGGAGGAATGAAGTAGTGATAAGAACAAGATAAAGTGGAGAGATTCAGGCCCTGCACATGACAAGGGTAAGGGAAAAATAACTATCTCCGATGAGGTTGTGGACTTAGACATAGACAATGATGGTGGATGTGAGATCTACCAATATGACCATCCTAAGGGATGTTGTCCAATCATCTCACATCTACAAGAGTCTGGGGTGTATGCACTCAACCCGAGACTTAACCAACGGCAGACACCCCGAAGATTACCTTATCCCTAAGGTAACCCAAGGCAATTCCACCAACCATTGACGTACTATCCAAGTGGAACTCCATCACAATCCATCAGGCAACATCAGCAGTGGCAATACCCACAGTCATGGGGGATGCCACCACCTAAACATCAATACCCTTATTGACAACACGATCCTTATGGCTACTACATGTAGCAGCCAGTTTCTCCAAGTGACTCCATGGGTCACACAACTCCCCAACGTCACTACCAAGTTTGGGAGTACTTTAGAAGGACTCCTTCTCCTCTGGGAGATGCTCCATAGACCTACCATCCTCCAAATCCATCCACCACTCTTCCACCATTAGTTCCCATACCACCCGCTCCAACAATGCAAGGGGAACTCCCCACTCAACCACAACAACGTAATGCTACGAGAGCTGTAAACATTCAACCCGCTGCTGGTTCTGACAACTGCAAAAAGAGAAGACCTTTCTTCAGAACCAAAAGCCCAAACAAGCTCTCACAACCACAAGTGGTTGAGTTTGTACACACTCCTCCAACATACAAGGCTTCGGGGCTCCCTTCAGTCCAACAACAGAGCTTAACGCATATGGCGATGTTAACGCATACTGTAATCGACTGGATCAAGGTAGGCCACCTTCCCAGGAAACTCTCTGACCCTAGAAGTTTCTTAATCTACCTCCAAGTCACCAGGAACGAACCATAAGGCTCTTCTTGACTCAGGTTCCAGAGTCAACTTAATATCATGAGAGATGTATCAAGCCTAGAACCTGCCCCAACTTAAGAAGAGCAATATTCAACTAGAGCTGGCAGACTAGTCCATCATCATTCCCTTGGGATTGGTGGAGGACATTGT
This sequence comes from Gnetum montanum, assembly GCA_015680685.1. NCBI lineage: Eukaryota > Viridiplantae > Streptophyta > Gnetopsida > Gnetales > Gnetaceae > Gnetum > Gnetum montanum. Next base: position 509,993 of record MNCI01023154.1, on the reverse strand, counting down.
TACCACTGTGTGTGGTTGGTCATACCCAACAGATTTCCTGGTGATAGAAGTTAACAACAACGAAGGGGACTTCCCAATTATAATGGGAAGGGCATGGCTAAGCACAATAGACGCATGCCTAGAGATTCGCGATCTTTCCTTGGAAATATCTAAGGTAAACATTTATGGAAAGATCGAGAAGAAGAAAGTTCCATGCATCACATACAGTGACTTATAGGGTGATGACATGCAGGAATCATGGGTGATGCAAAATTTAACATCTCCTGCATGTAACTGGTGTGCACCAGAGGATAACATTCAAAGGTGCCTGTTTGTAGCAACCACTCAACAAGATAACACCCAGTGGTTGACAACTGATCAAGAGAGAAGCACATTAACACGCATGGAACAAACTGGGGGAACAACCCATGCCCATACTGAAAGCATAGATACATTGGAATATGAGCGTCGCCAACTTCCATCCCTTAACTTGAGAACATCAATGGGGAGAAGTTAGGCACTTTTAAGAACTTCAAATAGACGTTCATTATTTTGGATCTCTCCCTTTCCATTCAGTCATGGGGAGATGGGCACCTATGCTGATCATTTGGGGGCCCTCAGTTCTTTTAAGTTTTTGTTTTGCACGTTTTTGTTTTACACATTTTTTTACATGTTTTTGTTTTACACATTTTTGTTTTACATGTTTTTTCTTTGCACATTTTTGTCTTACACATTTTTGTTTTACATGTTTTTGTCTTACACATTTTTGTTTTACACATTTTTGTTTTACAAATTTCTTTAACTTTTCTTGTTTTTGTTT
>MNCI01023154.1:349016-509100 GCA_015680685.1 Gnetum montanum | reverse complement strand
ACAGTTCCTTTCTAAATAAGAACTATAACGAATTGGTGACTTGGCATTTCTCAAACTAAGGAAGGACTCAAGGATTGAAAAGGGTGTGACTTAGACCGTAGCGAAACTCTAGCAGTTTGATCCCTCTAGAGATAGAATATTTTCCATGTGCCCACAGTAGGAGCTCCAAAGTGAACGGATCTTTATTTGAGCAAATATTGTACCTAAACACATGTTTGTGTACGAAAATAAAGACGAACTTCTTGGATAAACCTTGCAGTGCATGGAATAGGCTAAATAGGATTTTATTTATTGTTATTTATTGTTTATCATTTAAATGCTTTCTTAGTTCGTTAAATCTCTTTCAACCCTTCTCTCCTAGTTAAGTGCCTCAGTATAACCTCTTTGAGCACATGCGTTACGCTTGGTGATCCCAGCAACGACTAGCGTTTGGTAACCAAGGTTGCATTGGTTCAAGGTGTGAACGGTAAGTGGGAACGGATGCTAATGCTAGGTTAGTTAAGGCTTAGTTAGTTAGTTAAATTTAGTTAATTAGTCTCTTCACCCTTCACCTTATCAGCATAGGAGATAAAATAGAAAAGACATAAAAATCACATACCTCAGACTTACTTAACCATACACTGTGAAAAATATAAGTAAGTCTGGGAAGACAACAAATAATTAACCTTAAGTATTCCATAAGGCGTGTAGGCACTTAGTTTGCAGAGTTCGACTGGATCGTGCATGCTACGCTCGTATTCGTATGGTTGAGTGTAGGGGTACCTCGCCACTCATCAGTTACCAAGCCAAGACCCATACCACCAGACTAACACCTCATTGTTAAGGATCCTTAAATTTGATAATGACATAGTGTCATCTATTTTCCTTTCAACCTACCCTATTGATGAGTGGTGAGGTACCCCTACACTCAACCATACGAATACGAGCGTTACACGCGCGATCCGGTTGAACTTTGCAGACGGACTAGTTGTGACATCTATATAGTTAGCCTTAGGTTGCAATTCGCTGTCTTTTCATCTGGACTAGTATTATCTTTGTCACGTATGGTTTAGTTCAGAGTGAGGTGTATGATGTGGTTTCTAATCTAATGCTACTCCTAAAGGAAATGGAAAGTAATATTCACTAATTTAGGAGAGAGAGGGTGAGAGAATCTAAACTAGCCTAAGTGCGATGAGCATCCGTTCCTTGATTATCCGTACACATCTTGGAATTTGTGCACAACTACCACTAGGATTACCAAGCATAGATCCTAGGTACACTATTGGGTTAGCAAGTAGTCACACTTAAATGCTCGTAATCAAGTCATACTCATTCTGCGTTTTAACATGAGATAAGGGTGAGAGAGAGACTAACTAGGAAAGTAGTAAATAACAATTAATTAAATAATTAAGCTAAGTGAATGATGCAATGATGAAGTAATCTCGATCTTTATTGTCGGTCATGTGCGTGTCCAAGTACGTCACACTCGAATAAAGGTTTCGTACAATTACAATCACCACACTATGGGCATACACTGGGAAATAATTCTAACTCTAAGAAGGAAAAACTACAAGAGTTTGGGTAAGGGACTAAGAACTCACTCCTAAAACTCATCTGTGTACCTCTTATTTATAGATGAGGAGATAGGTTGCGATATCACGTATGTGATATCGCGGTTGGGCATGCGATATTGCAGTCGCCCTAAATGATGACTCATCATATCCCCACAACTGAATGAAAACTTGTCCTCAAGTTACAATGCTTACACAGTGGATAGGTATGGGATTATTAGATTGGAAAATGGGATTATGCCGCAGTGTGGAATGAAAACAAAACAAAGACACAACACAGAAAATGTGCTATAGCTACAAAATTGTGGAACTCATGTAGTTCTTGGCGGTGGTGGCTCCTCCATTGGTGCTTTCCCTTTGTCTTGTGCTCCAGGCTTTGAGACTTGATGGCGTTGAAGTATGGCTTGGAGCTTCTCCTCTTCAGTCCAAGGGTCTTGTGCCGACCATGCTAATGTTCCAATGTTTGACGGGGTCGGCACTTCCCATGGACAGGGTAGTTGCGAAAACATTTGATTGGCCTTGACATACTAGGCTACAAATACTCATTGTTCCTCCTCATAGGCTCTAGCTTTATCCTTGTACTCTTGAAAATATGCTAGCCATCGAGCCAAATCTATTGCGATACCCTTTTGGCCTTGGTAGCTTGTCTTTACCACCTCAAGCTTAGAATTTGCAACTTCCAGTTTTTCCAACAGCTTCTTATGCTCTGCAAATTCTACTTTGTATTTGATATGGGTGGTTGCTACCTGTTGCTCAAGCTCTGTCCTCGAGCGCCCTGTTATTAACATGGCAAGGTTGGCATACCTTAGATTTTCCAACTCCATGTATTCTGTCAAATCTTGAATCTACAGGTCCCGGCTCTTAACTTCCACTTGGTGGACAAAGGCATATGTGTCCAATATGGCCTACCAATTAGTGTGTTGAGCACTGATAGCATTGATGTGGGCCTTGGCCATATGGACTCCTTCTCAAGGATCTATTTGTACATCCCCACCTGATCTTAGAAGTGCTCCTTTAGCTTCTCATGTCGTTTAGCCTCATTTTCCCATGCGCTTATTTCAATGGCTGTAGTTTGACGAATTGCGCGTACCTCCTCGATTGAGAGGGTTCGGTTCTCCCTGGCTAAACGACTTATGTCTTGGTTGACCCAAATGAATTGTTCTCACAATTGATGAAAGTGTTCCTTGAGAACGTTCTTCTGCTTTTCCACAGTGGTCAACCAAAGGTTATCAGTAGTAAGCTATTTATTTTCTTCTTGTAAGGCGTTGAGTGCTGTAAGATGTGCATGAGTTTGCACCTGTGCTGTAGAGGCATCCTAAACAGCCTTCTCTTTCTCATTAGACTCCTTTTTATTCTCCGCTATTAGCTTGGTTAGTTGCTCAATTCTGAAATTATCTAGTTGGTGTATGAGAACGAATTATAGAGGATCCCGCTGTGCTACTTGTACGGCCACAAGCTGCTCTTGTAATTTCTGCACTTCAGCTTCAGCATGCTTGGCCCTCACGTCTGTTAAGACCAGGTTCCCATTTGTGGAAATGAGGTCTGACTGAATTACCATAACATCCTGAGGAATGTCAAACAGGGACATCATTATTTGCCCTATTTGGAGCAATCGATCAAGCGCATCCTTATGTTCTGCAAAAGTCATTAAGGTTCTAGCCAAAGTTTAAGCATCCCGTGCTCCTGTGAGATATGACAGTGGCACAATAGGTACATTGAATGGTTCTTTGATGTGGTCCGCGACCACTTCTACAACTCCTGTGGCATTATGGTATTGCATGACCACCACAGTGGCCCCTTCACTAGTTTCTAATTGCACCTGAAAAGATGCTGTGTTTCCTGAGATCTATTGTGACCATCTACTTTTCCCTCCTCCTGTGTGGATAGATGCTTCACCCCTTGTGTGATCCAAAGAAACAGTAGGTTGAATGGCATCATTAATGATGTGGAAGAGGTTTGCATCATCACGACTTCCCCAATTGACCATCTCAGCGATGGCCTTGAGATGGCTCATCGACGGTCTATAGTCTTGCGACGGTGGTGGTTGATCTTGGCCTATGCTAGGCCCTCCTTCCTGTTGTTGGATGGGACCTATGCTTAGAGGTTAGCTGGGTCCTACAAGTTGAGTTGCAGTTGGTCCAGTCGTCTATTCTTCTTCTTCTTCTGGTCCCAACGTTTTGCCAGTGATTTTCCTTGGGGCTGGCGACTTTAACAATTCAGCATATGAAGCAGTTTGGGCTTTTCAGAGGACATCATTGGTGTACCCCTGAATACCAGCATGTCGGCAAAGCTTTTTGATAAGACAAGGGAAAGGTAGCACCATCTTCCCTGTCTTTCGTTCCTCGAACCGCCTTAGGATCTCTATTAAATATAGATGGGGTAGGTTAGCATTAACCTTTTCTGTCAACATTGCACATTCTCTAGCCACATATGTTGATATTCTTTTTAGGCCCTTTGTGGGGAAGAGGTGATATGTTCCAATTTTAAAGTAAATCCTCTCTTCCGTCATCAACTCACCAAAATTTTGCTCCCACCTTGAGTAGGACCTTCCTATTGTCCATGTTTCGGGACCATCTGCAATCACACGGGGCTAAGCATTAGTAAGGTTGTTTTTGAAATTAAGCTATACCTTACTGTTTTTCTTAATTAATTAATTTTTTTATCTTCGTGTGATCTTGCTCAAAAGATTGTGATAATGAGTCGTGTGACTCGGGTGGTTTTTTCAATTTTAGATTCCTGGTATACGTAGGGATTAAATGATTTTTGGGCACAATTATTCTAAGTGTTATAACTAATTACCCTAGATGATGTCCTTTGGGCAATGATAAATTCCAAAAATGTTAGGTGCTTTTCGGTAGATGTCTCTCCCCCACGACTAAGTTGAACACTCCAAGTTCAAGCAGGTTCAGATGGAATTAAAATTAGAGTACCAGCGAGCGAGATAGAGGTTGAAAAGGAAAGGTGTCACACTCGCAAGTTGTAGAGAAAAAATTAAAAAACTCCCCCGTGTGAATGGCAAGAAATGATGCTAAGTGTTGTCGGGGGGGAGGGGGGGGGTCGCCTATTTATAGGGTTTGAGGGATGTGATATCGCGTACGATACATCGCTTACGCGATATCGCATCAGCTGTGATATTGTGTACGTGATATCACAGTTCGAGGGAAAAATCAAATTTTTAGGGTTTTTTGGAAGACAAAATATGAAAGCAAGGACATGTGACACATGTTAAGGGTGGCTAGGGTAATTCTATTAATTCTAAAGGCACAATTAATTATGATGGTGTGGATTTTATCAATAAGACCTTGGATGGGAGAAAAAGGCTATGTAATGGTACATAGGAACATTGAATTAGAGGGATAATAATAGGGAAAGAACATTATGAAAAATTATGCTGAGGGTAAGAAATTGTGGGTGTGAACTGTGTCATAAGTAAAGATTACAAAAGATTACACAAGTGGGTCCTCCCCAAAGCAGGTTTCAACCTATAATGCCCTTGTGTAACCACACTTAAAGTGTCCGTGGGCACTAGAAGGGTTAAATGTAATCCGCATTGACTGCACAAAACACACATATGTAAATATCACTGGAATGAGGTAAGAGTTCTATGTTACACATGACACGAGCTACAATTACATGAATAGTGATATGAGACGCACTATAGAAAAGGATTGTAGAGATTGGGACATGAGGTGACTGACCGAGGACACCGTGAATCCTGCATGTAAAGCATGATTAAGGTGTCATTAACCCATTGTTGGAAGATCAAGACCAAGTCCATTCCTCTAATCAGTGAAATCGCATTGTTTCATCCCATGATGAGCAACTATGAGAGTACCATAACAACAAGTCATATGATCACTTGGCGTTTTGTTCAAGGGAGGAGTGATTTTTGTTTTGTGGCATTTCCTTTTTCTTTTTCTTTTCTTCTCCCTTTTTTTTGAATACTAAATCCAGAGAAGCCACCAACCTTCAGGCATGGGTGCAGAACAACATTGGATTTTTGAATGCCCCTTTGATTACTCTTACTCCCATTTTTCATTAAATCTACAAGGATCTTAGTACAACTACATTGCATGATAACTCCCACAAACATCACCAAAGAGAATCCACAAGTCCCCTTGATGTCACACCCTAATCATTCCCTCTTGATCCATCCTTCTTCATTCTGGGTACAATGAACACAAAATTAATTTTAAGTTTCAAGGATGTCAAGAATATCACTATACCCTCGAACAGAACCTCTTATTTGTAGAATGGATGAGTGGGTGTAATGGGCTCACTGTCCAAATAATTGCTCACTTGAGACACGATAACATAAAACACACCTCAACTAACAATCCACATGAGTGTTTTATTCATGGACGAGATTACTTATAAAAAGACAAAAATACCAAAAGACAAAAAGATAAAACAAGAAATTGAAAAATGAAAAACTGGAAAACAAAAATTGAAAAATTAAAGAAAATGAAAAATATTTATTAATCTTGCTTGTTATTAAAATAGGTGATATCCCCCATAACTAATCGGTTGAGGATGGCAAGGATTAATAAATGGAAGATAAGGATCCTTGTATGTTGGAAATATTGGGGCCCAGTCATACTTACCCCATCGAGGTTCACACACTTGATTATAGTAAGCATAGTGGGGCAATTTATATGATGTAGTTCCCGGATAACGAGTTGATCCACTATGATATTTGGAACCGTTAGATGATATGTAAGGATTGGGTTGTCGCTCTCCATTCCTATGTTCATTGGGCCATATTGTTGTTGGAGTGTGAGTTGGTGGCCCTGATGAAGTTACATGAGGCGTTGGGTTCGAAGATAAGGGTGCACCACAGTGTGGGACTTGTGCTAAGTTAGAGGATGCAGTGGCCTCGAAATTGTGTTGTCCCTTCTTACGGTCATGTTTAAAGAAGGGACGCTTTGAATGTTGAGGAGGCCTCTCACTGCTGTTGGTAGTAGCAACACAAGTGACGTTCATGGGTTGTTGCGGTGGTGTAGACACCTTAGGAACAGTTGGTGGTGATGTATAAGGAGGAAAAGGATGAGAATGTTGAAAATTGGGAGAAGTGTAGGATACACAAGGTGGTGGTTGTGTTGGAGGCATGGGCTGATAGTATTGAGGAGAATGATACTGTGGTGAGATAGAGTATATTGGCCTAGTTGGGGAAACAAGATGTTGAACAAGATAAGCATTTGGGTTTGGATGATATGAAGGGTGTCTCCAGTTTAGGGGTGGTCTCCCCCACGACTGGGATTGTTGCCACTGTGATCAAACACAGTATCTCTGTACAAACTTTGGATGTAACGTATTTCCCCAATGCTCATGTAAATGTGACAAGATTGGGCATTGGCCCTTGGGGTACAGGCATATGTTACATTCATACATATGATTGGCAGTTGAGCTCTTATTTTCCTTATCCCTTCTTTCCGATTGTCTAATGTTTTGTCCTGCTTCTTGGGTTGTCAAAACAATATCTCCAATAATATCGATAAATTCTTCACACTTTGTATACGTTAATTCCAACATTTTATTAATCTTTGCCTTGACTTTCTCTAATGATTGTTGTACTGGCAAAGATGGTTCTTTCTCCTTATGATAGGTTGATTTCTCCTTTTTATGATGATGGACCTTTGTTAAGTTGAGATTTTGGTCTCGTTGATGTTTTTCAACACTCTCCCATCTAGCCATTTCTCCTTCTTCTTTTGCTACCCACTTAATAAGCTCTTGGACTTGATGGATTCGTAATTCGTATAGTTAACCTTAGCATACATCCCTAAGGTTTCTGTGGTTGCATCACAGAGCCCATCAATAATATGGTACATTAGCCTTTCTTCGGAAAACCCATGGCCTGGACAGTTGTTTAACAATGCATAATATCTTTCTAAGGCCATGTCCAAGGGTTCATGTTTTGCTTGTTTCCACTCTTGGATTTGTTTCCTCAAGGCTGACACTCTTGCATAGGTTTGATATTTTTTGTTAAATACTTCTACCATTGTTGACCAACGTCGTATTGAATTTGGTTTTAATGATCTATACCATACTTTTGCTTGGCCAACGAGTGTCATGGGAAAGAGCTTAAGTTTTTGCCACCCGTTATCAATATTATTCCATGTGTAGGCATCGTAGAAGGCTTGTACATGTTGATGCAAATCTAAGTCATAACCTCTTGAAAAATTGGGAAAGTTTTTTAAATCGAGCCTAGGTAGATGACTCTCTTTACGATGCCTACGTGAGATTCGAACAGCCTCATGTATTTGCATTAAACTTGTAGTGGCCAGTAGGGGTTCATCCTCATCAGGTAAGTTATGCTTTCATGTGTTGGGATGACGTTGCTTTCATTCATGTTTATAAGAAACCCCCACTTTAGGTTGTGTACTTCAATCTTCATCGTCATATAGTTCGTTGGTTCTCCAATGAACTTCCTCATTGAGTGTGGCATTATCATGATCTTGTAGGAGAGCCATGGTTGTGGAGTTATGTGTGAATTTGTGTGTGCCTGTTGATAATAATAATTATTATTTTTAACAGATATATCGTGAAGTCCTTTATAGTGACCTTGTATGATATAACTAATCTAGATAACTAGCACTGTCCCCGGCAACGACGCCAATGATGAGTGGCGAGGTACCCCTACACTCAACCATACGAATACGAGTGTTACATGTGCGATCTGGTCGAACTCCGTAGATGGACTAGTTGTGGCATCTAGACAGTTAGCCTTAGGTCGCAGTTTGCTGTCTTCCCATCTAGACTAGTATTATCTTTGTCACGTATGATTTAGTTTAGAGTGAGGTGTATGATGTGGTTTCTAATCTAATGCTACTCCTGAAGGCAATGGAAAGTAATATTCACTAATCTAGGAGAGAGAGGGTGAGAGAATCTAAACTAGCCTAAGTGCGATGAGCATCCATTCCTTGATTATCTGTACACATCTTGGACTTCGTGCACGACTACCACTGGGATTACCAAGCAAAAATCCTAGGTATGCTACTGGGTTAGCAAGTAGTCACACTTAAATGCTCGTAATCAAGTCGTACTCATTCCACATTTTAACATGAGATAAGGATGAGAGAGAGACTAACTAGGAAAGCAGTAAATAACAATTAATTAAATAATTAAGCTAAGTGAATGCTGAAATGATGAAGTCATCTCAATCTTTATTGCCGGTCATGTGTGTGTCCAAGTACGTCACACTCGAATAAAGGTTCCATACAATTACAATCACCACACTGTGGGCATACATTGGGAAATAATTCTAACTCTAAGAAGGAAAAACTGCAAGAGTTTGGGTAAGGGACTAAGAACTCACTCCTAAAACTCATCTGTCTACCTCTTATTTATAGATGAGAAGACAGGCCTCGATATCATGTATGTGATATCGCGGTTGGGCATGCAATATCGTGTGATATCGCGGTCGCCCCAAATGACGACTCATCACCTATAAACATTTATTGCAAATATTTTTTTCATGTGAGATGAGGTTGTTCTTGCTTCTAATGCTAGGAGTTTTTTAATAACCTAATTATGGAGTCTCTCTGGATGATTGGATAGATATTTCAAGTATGTAATGAAACCCTCCATTAGGTTTCCAAGTATTTCATCCTTAACACCATCATATTCTGTTTTGATTTTGGAACTATGATTGTTTTTATTGTTCTTCTACATTTCTCTTTTCATCCAACAAGAATATGATCCTTGATTTGAAGTGTTAGCTTAGTGGTAAGACTCTTGATTTGAAAGCTCCAAGTCACAAATTCAATTCTTGTAGGCAATGCTAAGTTACAAAGTTTTAATTGGACTAGGTGTCCTCGGATTTACCTATATTACAATTATTTCAGGGTTTCAACATCCTAGATTTAAGGATCCTTGAAAGGTAAAAAACTATGGCCCAATGAAAAGCAAGGAGCATGCCAAAGAGGTTAAAGAATGGAAGATAATAAAAAAATCTAAAGAAAAAGAAAAAATTATTTACCAAATAGGTTGGCATTATTATTGATTCTACTAGATAAGGACTTAAATGCTTACACTACAATTTTCTAAACATTAACAACTCTACAACACAATATTATTACTTTTTAGTGTATTTTAAATTAGAATAGTCTCACCTACATTAAGCACTTTAAGATATTAAACAGTTGATTGAATCCTACATCATCTAGTCTATTTTAGCCTTGCAACAAATTTATAGCAAGATAAATTCACTAGGAAGAAATATTCATGTAAAATAATATATAAATTAAAGCTTAATTTCTAAGAGAAAATTCAAAATCAAGAGGATACAAAAATAAATCCAAAAAAAATATTAGTGGTAGCAACACAACATGTACCTAAGAATATAATTGCAAAACACAAGTATTAGTTTGACAACATAATCACAAAAGTGTGCAAAAATAATTAAGTTCTATGATAATTTGATTCATACAAAGAATAGACATTTCATAAAGAAAGACAAGGTACTCTCTTTCATAAAATTAAGAAGGAACCAAAAAGTTTTTAAAAATTGTTTAATATAATGGAAATAATAAAATAGACCTAAAATTTCCTTTTAAAGTTATGCAACAATTTTTGATGAGTGGCGAGGTAACCCTACACTCAACCATACGAATATGAGCGTTACACGCATGATTCGGTCGAACTCCGCAGACTAAGTGCCTACATGCCTTATGGAACACCTAAGGTTAATCAGTCATTGTCCTCCCAAGCTTACTTGTATTTGTCATGGTTGTATGGTGAAGTAAGCTTGAGGCATGTTATTTTTATATCTTTTATGTTTTTATTGCCTATGCTAAGAGAGGAAAGGGTGAAGAGACTAAGTAACTAACTTTAACTAACTAAGCTTTAATTACCCTAGCATCAGTATCCATTCCCACTTGCCGTTTCACACCCTGAACCAATGCAACACTGCTGGGATTACCAAACGCTATTCGTTACTGGGATTACCAAGCATAATGCACGTGCTCAAAGCGGTTGTACTGAATGCACTTAACTAGGAGTTAAGGGTTGAGAGAGATTTAATTAACTAATAAAGCATTTAAACATTTAACATTAATTAAGTCCTATTTAGCTTAGTCCATGCACTGCAAGGTTTATCCAAAAGTTTTTCTTTATTTCCATACACAAACATGTGCTCAGGTACAATATTTGCTCGAATAAAGATCCGTTCACTTTGCGACTCCTACTGTGGGCACATGGAAATTATTCTAACTCTAGAATGGAAAAATGACAAGAGTTTGGCTACGGTCTAGATCTAGATGACGAAACAAGGGAGAGCCACCTCTTATTTATAGATTTGGCAACGCGCTGCGATATCGTGTATGCGATATCACTGGGGAAGATGCGATATCGCATATATGATATCACGTACGCGATATCACGGCAGATGCGATATTGCGTACGCGATATCGTGACCCATGAGATATCGCGTCCCATCAATTTTATTAAAGGTTATTCAATAGGCAATGAAAAACTGGTGGAGATCCTTAACCCTAAGAATACTTTATATGTTTCTTTTAAAGATACTATGCAATACATTAAAAGATTATCCTTAAGTAAAGTTTGATATGCAACAAATTTTAGAGAGAACCATTTAAGTGGAAAAACCATGACTTTAGAATGTGGTTTGAAAGTATGTAAATCATGCTTTCTACTATGATTTAACCAACTCCATAGGATTATTAAATATAAGATCCTTTTGCACTTATGAGGTAACTTGGAAGGAAAGAAAAACGTTTATGCTAATGTTGAATAAAATTACTAGCTAAATTGCCAATTATATGCATAATTAAGGATTGAATTTGTGACCTCATACTAGAAGCACTAGGAAAAATTTTATTTAACTAGCATTAAAGAAAGCATTGATAAGAAATCAACTTATGTATCAACCTCCACCTCTCATCATTTAAGGTATAACAAGTAGATCCCTCAAGATTTCACAAGATAAGAGAACTTATCGTATGTCTAATCAAAAGGTGGTTGAAGATAAATATAAAGTATTTATTTAATGTCTTGTGTTAGAGCATACTCATCAAAGATGACATATTATAAATAGCAGCTTAATTGAGTTGTTTCAAATAGTGCCAAGAATACTTGGTAACTTTATCAATGAAGCTGTTGCCACTTATTTGATATACATTTATCTATTTAATATATCTAAAGAACCTAATAATATCATAAAAATAATTTTTAGTTTTGATTTCAATATTTTGAATTGCATTACTTTAAGCTACTAAATATGCAATTTGAAATTTTAACTTGATTATTTTAACAACTTATATAATGTAGATATGCAAATAATGACAAAGAATATTTTAGGCTGTTGAATTACAACCTACTTACTATTAATATAAGCTTCTTACTTTTAAGGTGCTTAAAACTTTTCTAAATTCACATATAGATAAAGGATTTTTTGTAATTCAAACAATTCCCTACTGTGTATTTGAAAAAATCATTCTTTAATAAGGCTATGAGGGTGGTAAGGATTTGCACCTCTACCCCTACCACTACCCTTCACTCCTTCCCCTTCCTAATCATTACCATATGAAAAGAACACGATATGCCCTTAGAAGAAAGTACGAACACAAAGAACTGAAGAATCTATACTTCAATCATGCTCCAACAATGATTAATTACATCACAAGAATAGTAGGATACATTTTTCATGCTCTCAAGAATTGGAAACATATATCAAATCCCCAAATCCAAATAATCACATCCATAATGGCTCATAATTAAAGCCACACAACTGTCAACATGAGACTCAATCAACTTGAGGAGAAACAAGGCTCCATAAGCCTCTTAGAAGTATCCCCCACTTTGGAGCTCACACTTGCCCCCAATTGTGGTTCATATCTTAAGCACACAAGACCATACCTAAGATAGGGCTCACACTCATAGGAGACTCTATTTGTAACACCCTAATTATCTATAAAATATCCTATATATAACTAATAGAGATTGATGAGTTTCGATTTGTCACGTCGATTAGGCCCCATCAACAAGGCCTTGTCGACATAGTTAATTACATCAATGTAGCCTCGTCGATGTAGGGGTTTGTCATGGTCTAGCCACCAACCACATTTATGGCAATTAATTCTCATAGTAGTAGTAGAGCTCTTGCAGTTTGTCTATTTGAAAGTTAGAATATTTTTCTTGAGTGGCCATAGTAGGAGTTATTGAGTGTACAAATCTTTATTTAAGCATTGTTGTACCTAATCACGATAGTGTGTGCAGCAATAAAGACGAGCTTTTTGATAAACCTTGCAACATTCTAGATAGATTAAATACTTCATTTATGAATTTAATGTTTTAATTACTTATTCAATGTTTTCCAATAATTAAGCTAATTAAGATAACTGAGCAAGATAAGCTAGATAGATTAAATACATAAGTACAATGGGTTCGAGTGTAATTTGTATTCGCTTGGTAGTCCCAATAGTATTATTGCTTGGTACGCCCAGTAGTGTAGTGCTTGGTAACCCAGTAGTGGATACGTGGGTTCAGGATGTGTATGGAAAGTCGGACTACATACTTATGTTAGGAATAGCTAGAGGCTAGTACGTTAGTTATATTGAATTAGCCATTAAATTATCTTATCTTTATCTCTATTCAAGCACTAGGACTATAAAACATAAAACTATAAAAAATCATATGCCTCAATTAAACTTAATCATACCATGTTCTTCACAAGTGTAATTGGGAAGACAACGAATGACCTTAGGGCAAGGTTCACTACCTAAAAGACTAGTGCACTGGAAACTATAAAGTCTATGAAATTTGACTGAATCATGTGTGAATGCTCTGTGATTCGTATGGTTGGGCATAGAGGTACCTTGTTGCTCATCATTGGCGCTATTGCTGAGGAATTTTTTTGTTGAAACATGCACTATTTAGGTTTAGTGAATACCATTAATATCATTATATGAACCTCAAGGTTAATATCATTCCTACTATACATAGAATTATAAAAGCACATTGACATTTTGTTTCATATTGCAAAATGTCTTCTTCTTCTCACAAGCACGAAGATGTCAAACTATTGGTCCCATAGGAATGCAAAGTGATATATATTCATCCATATGAGTATATACTAAACTTCACCTTCATCATACATCAGGATGAATAGTTGCGATGGCATGATATGGAGGGCAACATCGTCTTGCCCCTTGATCGATCTGTGCCTGGGATGTTGTTTCAAACCCTTAAAAAGTTGGTCATCTCATATCTTCATGAGGAATACGTTGTGAATGGCTATGAAAGTTGGGACTATCATCCCACTAAAACACAATGTAAGTGAGATTGAGATCAAGAGAAGCACCATGAGGCTATGAAGGAAAAACATTTCACTAATCCATTATTCCTATTAGATCAAGATGACAATGAGGATCCTCCCTTTGAAGGTTCTCAACATGAAGATTCTCCACCCCTTGTTATTGGTAATGAGGGTGTGACCCTAAACCTGCATTCAACTATTCATAAAACAGGTTTGGGAAAAAGTGACAATCAAGGTAGGGACTTGGGCAAACATTACAATAGAAAGGAATCTAAGGATGGTGGTCATAATGAGTAGAATCATGGTGGTGGACACTATGGTGGTGGTGATGGTCCACCCTCCTCTCCATCCTTTTCATCTAATTCTTGAACATTCCTCTTCATCTGCTAGTTCTCATAGAATCCACTATTGAAATAATCATGATGAAGGTGATCAACAAGACAACAATGACCATCAAGGCCATCAAGAATGCAGAGGTGGTAGGAACCATCCTTGACATCATCGACATAATCATGATGAGGAACCTCTATTGGAAACTAGAAGTATGCTTAACATCACAGAGGTAGTTAGAATTCCAACCAAGCATATGAAAGATAGTCAGATCAAGTGCTTAAACATGAATAATATCTCAAGATTTGAGGGGGGATGCAACTCTAATCCATAGACACATATAAAAGCTTTCCATGATGCCTGTGTCTTATAGAACATAGAAAATGAATGGCAAAAACTCAAAGTCTTTCCTAGGACACTCATCAATGAAGCTGAAAGCTAGTACTAGTCCTTGGAGCTAGAATTTATCCACAGATGGAGTACCATGTTGGAGCTATTCAACAACAAATATTAAACATGCTCCAAAGTGTCTAATTTGAGGAAGTAGATCCAAGGATGTAAACAAGGAACACATGAACCCTTGGATGCTGCTATGGGTAGAAATTATTCACTCTTACACCGATGCCCTGACCATGGTTATTCTTAGAGGGAATAACTTCGCCACATCATAGATGGGCTCAGAGCAGAAACTAGAAGAACTCTTGGGGTGTATGCCTAAGGGAGACTATTTGAACTAAGAGCTCATCAGATCCAAAGGTTAATAGAGTAGGTAGCAAAAGAAGAAGGTGAGTTGCAAAAAAAGGAAAAGTGCAGAAGAGTATAATAGGGATCCTTCCATCAGGAAATAGGAGGTCCAATTTTGTGATGAGGAGGAGTCACCACTCAATGAAGTGGTGAATAGAAAAACCTTGTCCATCATTAAATTAATTTCTAATATTTCAATAAAGGTTGATAAATTATGGGACTCTTTGGATGAAAAATTCCAAATTGCTATGGAGATTGTTGAAGAATCTAAAGAGAAAAATAGTGATTGTAATCACAGGAAGCAAAAAGAAGCTAAACATGCCTACTAAAGAGGTAAGGGCAAAGCTGTTATTGTAGAGAAAGTTGTGGAGATAGACTTTGAAGATGATGTTGGTTGTGACATTTGTCAATATGAACATCCAAAGGGATGTTGCCTTGTGGTTTCATAGTTACAAGAGTCTAGGGTGTATGCATTAAATCCTTGACTAACATGTAGGCAATTATCCAAATGATTACCTTATCCTCAAGGCAATCCAAGACAGTTCCACAAACAACAACAAGCTTACTATCCAAGTGGAGCTCCACCACAACCATATGAACAATACCAATAGTGGCACCAACCACAATTGTGGGGAATGCTGCTACCAAGGCAGTAGTATCCTTACAGAGAACCAGATTAGTACGGGTACTATGTTCAGCAACCCATCTCTCTAAGAAGTTCTACAAGTCATACCTCATTTGAGCATCACTATTATCCCCCAGAGTACCATAGAACACATTCACCATCCACTTGGGGGAGGTTCCATATCCATACCACCCTTCGCATTTGTTTGCACATGTCTTTCTACCCTCTACCCAGTTACCTCCTGCTTTGTTCATGTAGAGTGAAATCCCTTCATCGCCATAGCAACGAAATGCCATGAGGGCTGTACATTCATATTTGGCCTTCTAGCCATGTGGTTTGGGCAATTAATCTAGGAAAAAACTTTTTTTCTGACCCAACAGTCCTCCTAAATCATCACAACCTCATATGGCTAGCCACCCTACATCTTTGTCACCCTCATCCTCTGCATCTGACACCTTTGAGTGCCCTTCACACATCACCTCAGATTCACATTGTGATGCTAACTCATGCTATTTCTAATTAGATCAAGGTTGGCATCTTCCCATAAAATGATCTAACCCAAGAAGTTCACTCATTTACCTATAGATCACTGGACATGAGTCATGCAAGGCACTTCTTGATTTTGGTTCTAGTGTTAACCTCATCTCCCATGACATGTACAAACCCTGGAACCTACCACCTCTCAAGAAGAGCAACATTCATTTGGAATTGGCAAACTAGTCAATTACTATTCCTTTAGGATTAGTAGAGGACATTGTGACCACAGTTTGTAGGTTGTCCTATCCTACCAATTTTTTGGTGATCAAGATTGAGAATTGCAAAGGTGACTTCCCCATTATTATGGGAAGAGCTTGGTTAAGCATTGTCAATGAGCGAATGGACATAAGGGACCTCTCCTTGGAAATCTCCAAGGAAAATGAATTTGGATGGTTGGAGAAGAAGCATATTCCATGCATCACGTACAATGATAACAGGTGCAATTGTGTGCAAAAGGTTTGGTCCATTAAAAGTACATACATTAAAGCATACAATTAGTGTGCATAAGAAATAGATAATCAATGGTGTTTGTATGCAACAACCACAAAATAGGATGGCATCCAGTGGCTAATAGTTGACTTAGAAAGCAACACATTATGCATAGAACCAACTAAAAGCCTAACATGTGCTTATGTTGAAGGCATGGATGAACTTGAACAAGTTCATCACCAACTCTCTGATGATGGAAATAATGATACCTGTTGGGAAGAGTTGGAAATCCCTAATAACTTCAAGTAGGAGCCCCTAGAGTTGAAAACTCTACCAATCATCATGGAGTATGCATTTTTAAAAAATAGTAAGCAGGTCATAATCAATGCCAAACTTGCTCCTAAACAAAAATAAAGGTTATTAGAGGTGGTGAACAAGTGGCCATCAACCTTTGCTTGGTCATATCCCAAGCTAACTGGAATTGATCTATGGATATGCTAGCATTGCATCTACACCGACCCAGCCATAAAGTTAAGAAGGTAGTCGTAGAGATGGCTAAACTCCAAATTGAAGTAGATCGTTAAGGAGGAAATAGAGAAACTCCTCAAGGCAAGGTTTATCTATCCCATCATAGATAGTGAGTGGGTTAGCCCACTAGTAATCATGTCAAAGAAAGGTGGCAAGTGGTGGGTCTTCATCGACCTCAGGCTATTGAACATGACAACATTTAAAGATCATTTTCCATTGCCATTTGTGGACCAAGTGTTGGATACTATCTTTGGGAATTGCTATTATAGCTTCTTAGATGGTTATAGTGGCTATAACAAAATCCAAATTTTGCCATAAGATCAAGCCAAGACAACATTCACAAGTCCTTGGGGGACTTTTGCATATTGTAAGATGCCATTTGATTTGTGCAATGCCCTTAAAACATTTCAACACATCATCCTTAACATCTTCTAGGAAAAGATCAGTAGTGGTATGGAAGTCTTCATGGAAGACTTCTCCACCTATGGAGCTATGTTTGAGCAAGCCTTGGACTGCCTTGAGCAAGTATTAAAAAGATGTGTGGAAACAAATCTATGACTCAACTGGCAAAAAAGCCACCTCATGGTTTAAGAAGGTATTGTACTAGGACATAGAATAACTTAAAAAAGGATTGAGGTAGACCTTGAGAAAATAAGGGTCATCTAAGGAATAACCCACCAACCAAAAACCATTAAAGACATTTGGCCATTTCTTGGACACATCGACTACTATCGGTGATTCATAGAGGAATTCTCTAAGATTGCAAAACCATTGGTAGAGCTTACAAAGAAAGATGCACCTTTCATATAGACTAGGGAGAGTGAATAAGCATTCCAATAGTTAAAGGAGAAACTCATAGAAAAATCAATTCTATGGGCACCAGACTAGTCCAAACCATTCCACATCATGACGAATGCATCTAACTATGCCTTGGGAGTTGTGCTCGTGCAATTGGATGATAAGAAACACCCATACTATATCCACTACATGAGCCCAAGCATTATGGGGGCGCAATTAAATTACACCAACATGAAGAAGGAAATAATGGTAGTGGTGTATGCTATTGAAAATTTTAGGCACTATGTGCTTAGCTACAAAGTATTTGTGCACATGGACCACAATGTAATCTAGTTCCTCATGAACAAGGCAACGATGAGCCCTCATATCATACGGTAACTCATGATCTTGTAGGAAGTCAATCTCACAATGGTATATTGAAAAGGAACCAAGAATGTGATTGTTGACCATCTTTCTTACTTAAGATGGGATAATAAAGAGGAGGAGAGCCCACTCTCTAATTAGTTTCCGTACGAACTCCTCTTTATAAGAGCAATAAATAACCAAACACCCGTAGAAACAACATGGTACAATGGCATCCTCACCTATCTTCTTACTCAAGAGATGCCACAAGATCTTGACTTCAAAAAGAAGCAACAATTTCTTCATCAGGCCAAATACTTCATAGAAATCAATGAACACCTCTATAAGGTGTGCATTGATGGGTTGATTCGTTGGTGTGTCCTTGATGAAGATCAATTGCGTGTTCTCCAAGATGCTCACGAAAGGCCTTGCGGAGGCCACTATGCAAGGAGATGCACGACCATAAAAATCTTGATTGTAGGATACTATTGGCCTACAATCTTCAAGGATGCTCACCAATTTGTCTGATCTTGTGAATGTTGTCAATAAGATGGTGGGATGACTGCTTGAATGGAAGGTTCTCAACAGTGGATTCAACCATTAGATCCTTTTGACATATGGGACATTGACTTCATGGGTCCCTCACACCCATGTCTAATGGAAAGGCATATATAATTGTAGTAGTCAATTATTGCACAAAATGGGTAGAAGTAGTAGCTGTTACTAATTGTACATCATCCATTGCTACTAGATTTATACAATAAAATGTTATAAATAGGTTTGGGGTGCTATGTGCACTAATTTCTGATAATAGAACTCATTTTATAGGTGCCACTTTTAGAAAATTGATGCAATGGTTAGGGGTTGAACATAAATTAATAACACCCTACCACTTCTAAGCCAACGGTTAAGCAAAGGTAACTACCCAGAAGATCATAAAGATCTTAACAAGAACCATAAGCAAATATAGGATATATTGGAGAACCAAACTCAACGATATCATTTGGGCCTATCGCTCAACATGGAAACTCCCTATTGGCTACTCTCCCTATGAGTTAGTGTACAAAAAACTTCCAATGCTCTCAATTCAATCTAAGCTCCATACACTCTCAATAGCTTGTCATTTGGATCTTAACCTAAGTCTAGAACAAAAAGAAAGATTGATCAACTTGAATGTGCTATATGAAAACCGATTGGTGGTCCTATCTTTGAATGAGGTGCACAAGGCATTCAACAAACAATGTCATGATCTCAAAATATGGAAAGTAACATTTCAACCAGGTGATAAGGTTCTCTATTAGAACCCCACACATGTACCCGAGAAGACACAATTCCAAATGTTGTGGGAGGGACCTTATATAATTGATCAAACCTTTTCCTCTAAGGCCATGTTAATTTAGAAGCCTAAAAGCCTAGATAAAAAGTAGCTATTTAATATCCAATAAGTAAAACCTTTCCTAGAACCAAGACAATCCAGTGTAACTACCACCTTGACGAATGGATAACCACATTCCATTTTTTGAATCTAACTTAGTTGTGGGGGAAATGGCCATCCATGCTAATGATCCATATGGCTTTTCAGTTTTTCTACTTGTTGTTTTTTTATTTTTATGTTTTTCACATTTTTGATTTTACAAGTTATTTATTTTACAAATTTTTGATTTTCAAAATTTTCCAAATTTTGCCCCATCATTAGTACCTTTGAACTTTTCTTGATTATTTTACACTTTCTTATATATTTTACTTTTTTTTGTTTAAGTGTGACTTTTTGTTATTTTTGCTAATAAAAGTGCTTTATTGCTACATAACACAATGCCACTATTGTTGTTTACTAATGATGGTTTGTGTTTAATGTTGTGATTGTCGATGTCTAGTTTCTATTTTTGAATTCTGATGTCTGATGACTATGACATGGTTTATTTTTCATGAAACAAGCAATGAGTCCACGTCATCCACCCATCCAATAAACTCTATGGTTTTCCTTATTTTTGGAGTTTGTGGTCCCTTCCATTAAAGAAACTTTTAATTAATTAGTAACCTTGGTAGTTCCAGAGTTAGGAAAGATTCAAAGGTTTGTAGAGGGTGTGACTTCAAGGAGACTCAATACTCCTGGTACTCTTCTATTTACTTGAGTGCTTGGGTGTTTTTCATGAACTTTATACTATTCCATCCCAACCACTAATAGGAAGACAAATAAAGTATTTGCATGGTGTGGTTCCCATCCAAAAAAGAAAAAGAAAAAAAATGATGGGAATTCACAACACACCCCTTAGACATAATAAATGAATAAGTCTTTGCATGGTGTGGTTCCCATTTCAAAAAAAAAAAAAAAACATGATGGGTGATGAGTGGTGAGGTACCCCTACACTCAACCATACGAATAGGAGCGTTTCACGCATGATCCGATCGAACTCCACAGATGAGCTAGTTGTGGTATCTAGATAGTTACTCGCTGATCATAGTTCGTTGTCTTCCCACTTGGACTAGTATTTTCTTTGTCATGTCTAGTTTAGTCCAGAGTGAGGTGTATGATGTGTTCCTAAACTAATGCTACTCCTGGAGGCAATGGAAAATAATCTTAGCTAAGCTAGGAGGAAAAGGAGAGAGAGAGAGAGTTAAACTAAGAGGAGATAGGGAGAGAGAATCTAAGCTAGCTTAAGTGTGATAAGCATCCATAGACATCTTGGACTTTGTGCATGACTACTACTAGGATTACCAAGCGTAGATCCTAGGTACGCTATTGGGTTACCAAGTAGTCACACTTAAATGCTCATGATTAAGTCATACTCATTCCACATTTAAGGAGTTTAGGGTGAAGAGATATTAACTATGAAAATAATAATTAATTAAGTAATTTAAACTAAGTGAATGCTGCAATGATAAAGTAATCTCAATCTTTATTTCCAGTCATGTGCATGTCCAAATACATCACACTTGAATAAATGATGTTGTACAATTACAATCACCACACTGCGGGCATGCACTGGGAGAGAGGGTTGAGAGGAAAAATGACCAAAAGATCCTACTCTAATACTAATTTATAACTCACTAAAAACTAACTCTTCACATGTGCCTACATGTGTATTTATAGGCCCATGCAGGAAGCACAATATCGTGTATTCGATATCGTTACTGGGCTATGATATCGCATACTCGATATCATGGATCCAATATCGAGGCCTGATGAATCACGATTCATCATACCCCCACGATTGAATGAAAACTTGTCCTTGAGTCAAAATGAGAATAAGCCCCATTGATTACATAGTGGATAGGTATGGGATTATTAACTGACAGGGAATTTATTCATGCTGCAGTGGAGAACTCAATAGAACAAAATTGGGACACCACACAAAAAATGCAAAAATCAGAAAATTACAAAATTAGGTGGAACTCATGTGGTTCTAGGTGGCAGTGGCTCCTCCATAGCTTACTTCCCCTTATCTTGTGCTCCAGGTTTTTGGATTTGATGATGTTGAAGTAGTGCTTGGAGCTTTTCCTCTTTAGTTCAGGGATCCTATGATGTCCATGTTGATGCTCCAATGTTTGATGGAGTCGGCACCTCCCATGGGCACGGTAGTTGCAGAAACATTTTGTTTGCTTTGATGTACCAGGCCACAAACAACCATCGTTCCTCCTTGTAGGCTCTAACTTTGTCCTTGTATTCTTGAAATCTGTAAGCTATTGAGCCAAGTCTGTTGTGACATATTTTTGTCCTTGGTAGCTTGCTTTAACCACCTCCAATTCAGAATTTGTGACTTCTAGCTTCTACAATGTTTTCTTGTGTTCTGCAAATTCTACTTCATACTTGGTGTAGGTGGTAGCTACCTGCCTCTCGATCTTTGTCCTTGGGTGCCTTGCTGTTAACATGACTAGATTGGCATACCATAGATTTGCCAACTCCATGTACTCTGTGATGTCCTGAATCTGTAGGTCCCAGCTTTTAAGTTTCGCCTGGTGGGCAAATGCATATGTGTCCAATATGGCCCGCCAATCAGTGTGTTGAGCATTAAAAGTGTTGAGGTGGGCCTTGGCTATATGGATCTCCTTCTTGATGATTTGCTTGTACATTCCCACCTAGTCTCGGAAATGCTCCTTTAATTTTTTATGCCACTTGGCCTCGTTCTACCATGCGCTTATTTCGATGGCCATCTTTTGACGAATGGCACATACCTCCTCCATTGAGAGGGTTCAATTTTCTCTGGCCAAATGATTCATGTCCTGGTTGATACTAATCAATTGTTCTCGTAGTCGTTGAAAGTTCTCTTCGAGAATGTTCTTTTGTTTCTTCACAAAGGTTAACTAAAGATTGTCAGCAACAAGCTATTTATTTTCTTCTTGTAAGGCCTTAAGTGCCTCGGTATGCATGTAAGTTTGTGCTTGTGCCTTGGAGGCATCCCAGTCGCTCGATCTTAAAGGTATCTAGCTAGTCTATGGGAACAAATTGTGAGAAATCCTGCTGTGTAGCTTGCAGGGTTACGAGCCTTTCTTGTAGTCTTGCCACTTTCGCTTCTACGTGCTTGGCCCTTATCTCTGTCATGACCAACTTTCCTTTGGTGGAGATGAGGTCTGAATGTGCTGCCATAACATCTTGTGGGATGTTAAACAAGGACGTCATCACCTATGCTATTTGCAGCAATCGATCAAGCACATCCTCATGCTCCGTAGGAGTTATTGAGGGGTCGGCCAAAGTTTGAGCATCCCGTGCTCCTATGAAATCTACTGGTGGCACAACAGGGACGTTAAAAGATTCCTTGATGTGGTTTGTGACCACCTCTATGGCTTCTACTATGTCCTAGTGTTGCATGACCACCACTATGGCCCCTTCACCAGTCTCCAATTACACCTAAAAGGATGCAGCGTTCCCTAAAATCTGTTGCGACCAATAAGTCTCCCCTCCTCCTATCTGAATGGACACCTCACCCTGCATGCAATCTATAGAGACAGTGGGTCATACAATATCGTTGATGACACGAAAAAGATTTGCATCATCATGACTTCCCCAACTGACCATCTCTGCGATGGCCTTGAGATGGCTTATCAACGATCGATAATCCTACGGCGGTGGCAGTGGTTGATCTTGCTAGCTTGTGCTGGGCCCTGATTCTTGTTGTTGACTGGGTCCCATGCTTGGAAGTTGGTTGGGCCCTAGAAGTTGAGTTGCAGTGGGCTCCACTATCTTTTCTTGCTCTTGTTCTGTCCGCAGCATCTCACCAACACTTTTCCTTGCAGTTGGTGGCTTCAGTAGTTTGGCGTACGAAGCATTTTGGGCTCTTCTAAGGACGTCATTAGTGTATCCTCGAATACCAGCATGCTTGCATAGCTTCTTGATGAGAAAAGGGAAGGGCAATGCAAACTTCCCTATCTTGCATTCTTCAAACTGCCTTAAGATCTCCATGAAATATAGATGAGGTAGGTTAGCACCTTTCCCATCAATATCACATTTCCTCTTGCTGCATATGTTGAAATTCTATTTAATCCTTTTGTGCGAAAGATTTGATAAGTTCCAATTTTAAAGTATATCTTCTCTTCCAATGTCAATTCTCCATATATCTTATCTTCCTTACCGTATGCCCTGTCTAACCAAACCCGTCATGCATCAGCATCAGAGTGAGTAGAGAGACGAGCAACCTTTGGCCCTGTATTCAGAAGGTTTAACACTTCCAAAGTGGCTTTGATAGAAAAATCAACAAACACACCACAAATGTCAACTGTGGTGCGTTCTTCTTTATTGTGCCAAAATTGGTACGTTTCTCCTAAGTACCAGGCACCACTTTTGGAGAGGATAGGCCATAATGGGAACCCTTTGAGGTGGTCCCTAACGGCCTCAGGAGAAAATTCTGTGAAAGGTTTGAAGTTCAATTCCATGATCATTGTAGTTGATGTGGACCTTTCATGGATGGCCTGGACACATTCTGGGGGCAACGTGAGGTGTTGTCTCGGTTTAGGCACTGTAGTAGCTCCTCCTTCTACTTTTCCTAATTGTACAGTGCTAGGGCCTTCTTGATGGATACTGAATGATTACTCCTCCTACTTTGCATTTTGTTCAACAAGCACCTATCCTTTACCTCTCCTGGGTTTCTTAAACGCATCTTGAGAGGGACCTTCCTGTTGTCCATGCTTTGGGGCCATCTGCAATCACACGGGGCCAATCATTAGTAAGGTTGCTTACCAAAGTTAAGTTATACCTTACTTCTTTCCTTAATGAGTTTGTTCTGATTCTGTTGTGATTTTAAGGTTAGAAATTTTTATGGAAATGTCCCCAAAAGATTTTAATATTTGGTCCACTTTGCTTAGGTGGTTTCAAAGTTTAATTTCCCAGTATAGATAAGGAGATGAAATTATTTTTGGCACATGTTTATTATTTTTATAACTAATTACCCTTGATAGTGTCCTTTGGGTGATGACAAATTTCAAAAAAATTGTATGCAATTCGATGTGTACCCTCCCCCACGACTAAGCTGAACACTCTAGGTTCAAGTAGGTTCATATGGAATGAAAATCGGAGCACTAGCAAGCGAGTTATGGTTATCGAAACATGAGATGCGTAATTGCAAGTCATAGAAGAAAATTTGAAAAACTTCCCCCATGTGCATAGTTGCAAATGATGTTNGGGGGGGGGGGGGGGGGGGGGGGGGGGTCCATATATATATATTTTTAAGGATGCGATATCGCGTACTCGCTAGTGGGGACTCGATATCGGGGACATGATATTGTGTTAGACTCGATATTAGGGACCTGATATCATGTCAGACTCGATATAGGGCACTTGAAAACTTTACAAATTTTTTGAACTCCAAGGTATAAATTGAGGACATGTAGGTCAATGTAAAGGGGTCCAGGGTAATACAAACTAGTGCTGAAGGTACAAAAATTATAATGATGTAAAATTTATCAATGAGAATCATGGAGAGTAGGAGGAAAAAGGACATGTGGTAGCTCATAGGAACGTTTGAATTAGAAGGATGATAAGGGAAAGAAGAACATTGGTAATACTTAGAGGGTATAGGATGATGTGTGGGAGATGTGTTACATGTGTAAATTACAAGGGTTACATAAGTGGATCCTCCCCAAAGAAGGTTCCAACCTATAATGCCCTTGCGTAACCACACCTAAAAATGTTCATAGGCACTAGAAGGGTTAAATGTAATCCACACCAATTCCACAAAACACACACATATAGATACCACCCTGATGAGGTATGAATTCAATGCTACCCAAGACACAAGTCACAATTACAGGAACAACGAGGTGAGGCAAATTATAGAAGGGATTGTAGAGAGTGGGACATGAGGTAACTAGCCTAGGGCACAATGAATCCTCAATGTAAGGCGTGATTAATGTGTCATTAACCCTTCACTCAGAAATCAGGACCAAGTCCATTCCTCTGATTAGTGACATCGCATTGCTTCATTCAATGATGGACAACCATAAGAGCATCATGACAGCAAGGTGTACGATCACTTGGCATTTTGTTCAAGGGAGGAATGATTTTGCTTTGCAACACAAATGTTTTTTCTCTCTTCTTTTTTCTTTTTGTGTGGCCACTTTGGCACACTCTCTCTTTTTCTTTTGAATGCTTAATCCAGAGAAGTCGCCTACCTTTAGGCATGGGTACATGTCTTTCCAATGGAACCCCCTACAATAGCATTATTTTTTCTTGATTAAGTACCTTTTGATTACTCTTACTCCCATTTTTCATTAGATCTACAAGGATCTTAGTACAACCAAGCTGCATGATAACTTCCACAGATGTTACCAAAGAGAATCCACAAGTCCCCTTGATGTCACACCCTGGCCATTCCTGCTTAGTCCATCCTTCTTCACTTTGGGTATAATAACACAAGGTTACTTTAAGTTTTAATGATTAAGAATATCATTGTACCTAGGGTAGAACCCTGTATTAATAAAATGGGTGGATGCATGTTGTGGGCTTGCTGTTCAAATAATTAGTTACCTAAGACTTGATAGCATAAAACAACACCTCAACCAATGGTTCACATGAGTGTTTTATTCCTAGATGAGATTACTCATAAAAAGGTAAAAAGATAAAAGGACATAAGGGCAAAAAGACAAAACAATAAATTGAAGATGAAAAACTGGAAATTTTTTTTTTGTAAAATTAAAGAAGAGAAAAACATTTACTAATTTTCCTGTTGTTAGAATGGGGGATACCTCCCATAACTAAATAGTTGAGCATGGCTAGAATTAATAAATGAAACGTTGGGATCCTTGCATGTTGGAAATATTGGAACCCAGTCATATCCAGACCACTGGGTATTTTTTGATGTGGTGGTTGGAACGTACCCCAAGTGGGGTTCACACACTTGATTGTAGTAAACATAGTGGGGCAATTTATAAGATGTAGTCAATTTGATGAGTGGCTGATCCACTAGGGCACCCGTGATTGTAAGATGGTATGCAAGGATCGATATGTCTCCCTTCATGGGTAGATTCACTAGGCCACATGGTTGTTGGAGTATTGATTGGTGGCCTGAATGAGGTAACACGAGGTGCCGAGTTTGAGGAGAAGCATGCACCATAGTGTATAACTTGTGCTAAGTTAGAGGATGCAGTGGGCTCAGAGTTGTGCTATCCCTTCTTATGGTCATGTCGAAAGAAGGGGTGTCTTCGATGTTGAGGAGAGTTCCCATTGCTGTTGTCGACAGAAGCACAAGTAATATTTGTGGGTTGCTGCTGTGGTGCAAACCCTTCTGGAACACTTGGTGGCGATGTTGAAGGAGGTGAAGGATGAGAATTTTGAAATTGAGGAGAAGTGTAAGGTACCCAAGGTGGTGGGTGTGTTGGAGAGGATATGGGTTGATAGTATTGAGGAGAATAATAATCATGTGGTGAGATAGAGGATGTTGACCCAGTTGGAGAAACAGGATGTTGAACTTGATAAGCATCTAGGTTCAGATTGTATGAAGGGTATGACCAGTTTGAGAGTGGCCTCCCCCATGATTGGGATTGTTGCCATTGTGATCGAACATAGTATCTTTGTATGAATTCTGGGTGTAACATTCTTTCCCAATGCTCTTGTAAATGTGACAAGATTGGACATTAGCCCTTGGGGTGATCGTACAGGAAAATGTTGCATTGATACGTATGATTGGCAGTTGAGCTCTTATTTTTTTCTACCCTTCTTTCCGATTGTTTAAGGGTATTTTTTCCTGCTTCTTGGTTCATCATGATTCTATCTCCAATAATGTTGGTATATTCTCCACATTTTTATGCATCTATTCCATTATCTTATTGATCTTTGCCTCAATTTCGTTTAATGATTGTAGTATTCGCAAAGATGGTTCCACCTCCTTAAGGTGAGTTGATTTCTCCTATTTTAGATTATGGACCTTTGTTGATGTGAGATTTTGGTCCCATTAAGATTTTCTAGCATTCTCCCATTTAGCCATTTCTCCTTCTTCTTTTCTACCCACTTAATAAGCTCTTGGAATTAGTGGGTTCATAGCTCATATAGTTGACCTCGAGCATACATCCCTAGGATCTCCCTTATTTTGTTACGGAGCCCATCAATAATGTGGTACATTAGCCTTTCCTTGGAGAACTCATGGCCTGGGCAATTGTTTAACAATGCATAATATCTTTCTAAGGCTATGTGCAAGGGTTCATGTTGCTCTTGTTTCCACTCTTGGATTTGTTTCCTCAAGGCTAATACTCTTGCATACGTTTGATATCTTTCATTGAAGAGCTCTACCATTGTTGGCCAACCTCAAATTGATTTGGGTTTTAAAGACCTGTACCATACTTTTGCGTGGCCAACGAGTGTCATAGGAAAGAGCTTAAGTTTTTTCCATCCATTATCAATGTTGTTCCATGCATAGGCATTGTAGAAGGCTCGTAAATGTTATTGTGGATCTACTTCATAGCCTCATAAGAATTTGGAAAAGTTGTTTAAGTCAAGCCTAGGTAGACAACTTTCCTTGCGATGCCTGTGGGATATTCGAATAGCCTCTTGTATTTCTGTTAGGCTTGTAGTGGGCAGTAGGGGTTCATCATCACTAGGTATGCTATGCATTCATGATTTGGGATGATATTGTCTTCATTTATGTTTATAGAAAGCCCCTACATCAGATTGGGTACTTCAAAATTCATCTTCATCATCATATAATTCGTTGGTTCTCCAATGAATTACCCTACTAGTTGTTGCATCATCATAATCTTGTGAGAGAGACATTGTGTGTGAATTTTTGTGTAACTTAATTGAAATTAATTTCTTTCCTAAAAGATGTATCGTGAATTCTTTGTTACAATGATCTTGTATGATGTAACTAATCTAGATAACTAACATCGTCCCTGGCAACGGTACCAATGATGAGTGGCGAGGTACCCCTATACTCAACCATATGAATACGAGCATTTCATGCATGATTCGGTTGAACTTCGTAGACCAGCTAGTTGTGATATCTAGATAGTTACTCGTTGATCGCAGTTCGTTGTCTTCCACTTGGACTAGTATTTGCTTTGTCACATATGGTTTAGTCTAGAGTGAGGTGTATGATGTGTTTCTAAACTAATGCTACTCCTGGAGGCAATGGAAAATAATCTTAGCTAAGCTCAGAGGAAAAGGGGAGAGAGAGAGTTAAACTAAGAGGAGATAGGGAGAGAGAATCTAAGCTAGCCTAAGTGCGATGAGCATCTGTTTCTTAATCATCTGTACACATCTTGGACCTCGTGCATGACTACTACTGGGATTACTAAGCGTAGATCCTAGGTATGCTAGTGGGTTACCAAGCAATCACATGTAGATGCTTGTGATGAAGTCGTACTCATTCCATGTTTAAGGAGTTTAGGGTGAAGAGATATTAACTATGAAAATAATAATTAATTAAGTAATTTAAACTAAGTGAATGTTGCAATGATGAAGTAATCTTGATCTTTATTTCTAGTCATGTGCATGTCCAAGTACGTCACACTCAAATCAATGATGCCGTATAATTACAATCACCACACTGCGAGCATGCACTGGGAGAGAGGGTTGAGAGGAAAAATGACAAAAAGATCCTACTGTAATACTAATTTCTAACTCACTAAAAACTGACTCTTCTCATGTGCCTACATGTGTATTTATAGGCCCATGTAGGAGTCACGATATCATGTATCCGATGTCGTTATTGGGCTGCGATATCGCGTACTCGATATCGTGGATTCGATATTGTAGCCTGATGAATCACGATTCATCAATGGGAATTCAAAGCACATCCCTTATAAAAATAAATAGGTTACAAGCACTGGTTATGGGACTAGAAAGACATGTACCCATGTTTGAAAGTCCCCTCTAACTAAGGTCCTCCTCTCTCTCACTTCCTACTTCTCTTTTTTTCTTTTTTTTGGAACAATTGTTGTTTTATGGGAGCACTCTTGTGTCTTGAATGGATCGATTGGTCTTGGAGTATGCAAAGTCACTAAAAGAGGTTGGTTTTGGTCTAGACTAAGGATGGATATTCTTAGGTTATTTTAAACACATATTCCACAAGGAACTTCTTATGACCTCAATTTAGGATTCCATCTCACCTTCTCAGTCATCCATCTATGCTACCATAACTACCTCACTACTGGTTTTCATGCTATGCTCGATGTCTTAGTTTGACATGTTGGAATTCTTGGATAGATCCTTTTTGGTTGGTCCTTAACTTTTCATGACCATTAATCAACTATGGGGCCCATGGACTCCTTAGTTGGGGTTATGTAAGGGAAACAAGGGCAGATGCCTGCTATGGGGAGGACCCACTTGCATATCTTTAAGGTTGGTTAGTTAAGTTCCTTATCTTAGGCATTGTTACAATCCTATCTTTCACATATTCCATTGTGCACACCACTCTATGCTCCTTGAACTCTCATGTTCCATTCCAATTTATCATTTTCCTAATTTTCTTAATTTTTGAAACTTCAACACTATATTCTCACATTTTCATCATGTTTGTGGCTATTTGGGCTTCCATTTGACCCTAATTTCATTCAAAATCTCTTTGTAATTTTCAAGTTTTGACTAAGTTAATGAAAGTTAATGCTGGTCAATAGCTACGTCAACGTGGCCTCGTCAATGCAGCAAACTGTGTTGATTGGGCCCTGTCAATGAGGCCTCATCAATGTAGTACAAAAATACTATAAATACTACCAAACACTTAGGAATTTTTCACATTTAGTCCATAACACCCAAGGAGTTTTTGCAATTTTTAGAGCCAAAACTTTCTTGAACCTATAACTCTCACACCGTTTATCCAAATCACCCTATTCTTCGATCTTGCAATTACCGTAGGTAAGCTCTTAGTCATGGGGGTAGCAAACCCCAAGGTTTTGATGATAATTTTTTTGAAATTTTTTCTAACTCCCCTAAAGGGTTAAGCGATAAATGTTATTAAATCATTACTTTTTGAGAATTTAACCCTTCCAACAACTTCGGTAAACTAAAGATTAAATTAATAATTAACTAAATATATCCAGCCATAATCACACCTTAGTCGAATGTAACCCGCTCATGAGACAAGGTATTCAAGTCATTCTAAGTTACATAAAAATTACTAATCCATTATTATGTGTGATTATAGATGGCACCAAGACTAAAGAGACTGTAGGAGAAGGGACCATCACAACCACAAGAGAAGCAACCTAGCGGAGGAAGAGGCTAACAAGAACATGGCCAAGAATAAGTTGAGGCAACCCATGCAACAGGACCTCTTAGAGACAAGGCTGAGGTAGAATCTATTTGACATATTCCCAAAGAGGTTGCCACATCTGAACATTCATAGCGAGGAAAAGTGCTAGGCCCTATACCTAGATTGGAAGTCACACTCACATAGGCCCATCTCAATGTTGGCACATTTTGGCCATTTCATGGAACAGAGATATGGGCTGATGGAGATCTCCAAAATATTTCAATATAACTATTTCAAATGGCAAGATGTATAGGTTGAAAAGGTATTGATTCCTGTCATTCGTTTCCATTAGCTAAAAAGGATTGGATGAAAAGATGGAACGAAAGAAAACAATACATAAAATGACTAGGTTGGTATGTAGCAAAGAAACATTGCCATCAACTTTGGATCAATTGGTAAATAGATATATGCATTTTGCCTCAAATAATTTGGAAAGTAGATAGAAAATAGAATTTCAAAAGAAATACAAACTCATCAAAGAATGTAAAAGCTTAGGTAAGAAAGAGATCAGTAGCAAGTTGAAGGAATAAAGAAAACACATATGGCAGCTACTAAGTAGGGAGCAATGCTGGTATGGACAGTGGTAGCAATGTTGATGTTGGTTGCAGGTATTGCTTTGGCCTCCACACAAGGAGGTGGAGGAGAACGAGATTGATCAGTCGAAATGTGAAGGATGCCCTCATTGATTAAATTGTTAGTCCCTGGTAGTTCATGGGCACTGTTTTTAGGTTCAGTTTTATATTTGGCTCTGATCTGGTGTCTTGGAATTCACAACAGTCAAGGGTTTTGTTGAGCTGCCATCGGCAATCTGATGGAGGCGAGCAAGCCAGAAGAATGCTACTCTACCAGGAGGTCCCGCAATACTAGTTTTTGGCATTACCATCTCAGCCGCGGCTCAGAATTTACGAATCGTTGATGATTTGATACAGCAATAGAAACATCGATCGATTCTTCGTCTGCTTGCGGAAATGGCGAGCCAGTTAAGCACAGACGAGCAGGGCTTCATCTTAGGTGTGTTAAATGCAAGAGAGAGAGTGGGTGGTCGGTGGCCCTTCGACATCTGACATTTGCACATCGCCTTCGGAAACAACAATGACGAAGGCATGTCAGAGGTGCAGCTCAGCGAGACGTGTGTCATGGCGGTGGTGACGGTGCACGTGGTGCAGCTGCACTGTAGCCATCCAAACGAAGGCACTCTCTCCATCTACTCTGACATGTCACCCATGGTGGATCCTGCCTTCAAAGCGCAACACAATCACGCCACGGTGGCCAACGTGGCTATCGTTCTGGACCGAATTGTGGAATGTGGCCTCCGTGAGAGCCGAGCTCTAGACATAGAGTCGCTCTGCATTCTCTCTGGAAAGGCTGTGTGGGCGCTCCGGCTTGACCTCATTGTGCTTGACAATGGCGGCAACATCATCGACGTCGCGAATGTCACCGCGCTCATTGCATTGTTGGCGTTCCGGTGCTAGACCATTTGATCTTTATGGAAAGTTCACTTCGAAAATTGAGAATTTTTTAAAAATAAGCAACAGGGAACTCAGGAGTAATGCATATGAAGTTGGGGGTTATAAATGGATGGAACCATGCCGTGCCTCCGCTCACTTAACATGGAAAATTATACCATCAATGAAGCGCTCGGATGGAAGGAGAAAGTGTGCAGTCTCCACCAATTTGAATGGTACTCGTCTGGCGGACAGGCGTTGCAAGAGATGATGGATGCTTTCAAAAACTATGCATACAATGCGGTAGCAAAGGTTACAACAACTGTAGTTTTTTATGGAACACACGGCAACATTACCAAACACAGCAGTGCCCGACACCAACGCGTTCGTCATCATCATTACCAATCCATCAAGTGCGGCTACAAAGACACGGAGACATAGCAAGATAGGTGCACAACTGAATCAACGAAATCAAAAATTATTTAGCTGATGAATCGGGGTTATGGCTTATTGTGAAAGCAAGTACAAAACCCAAACACACGAAATCAAAGTAACAAAATAAAATTTCAATTTCGTATGGTTTGGTGGCTAAAAATAATTATGTGCAACAAAAATAAAATGACAATTGTATGGAGTGCTTATTGTAATTGGACTAAGGTTAAATAGATTAAAAAATAGAGAACTTGGCTTTATTTCCTAAAATTATTGAAAGAAATATTTGTAAAATTTGTAAAGACACATGCCAATGTTAGCATGATTTTCTCCTAACTTCATGTATAAGTTATAACTTCCTAACTTGTTGGGCAAGTAATATCTCCTAACTTGTTGGGCAAGTTATAACTTCCTTACTTGGGAGAGAAGTTACCCAAGATATTTTTTAATATCTAACTACCTATGAGACCCTATAAAAAGGCCTCAAGGGTTAGAAGAAAAGACACTAGAGGTCTCACTTAGGGTCTTGGAGGAAGATTGAAAAGAAGACATTGTGAAAGATTGCTTGTAAGATGACTTGCTAAAGACAACATTTCAGCCTCTTTGTCATAGTCCTATGAGTTATGTTTATTTTTTATTTTTTAAAATTGTTTAGCTAGTGGTTTAGATAGTATCATGCTTGGCAAGTAATTTTTGGATTTTTAGGTTGCTCTTATTGTTCTTGTTGCATGATAGAAAATTCTATTAAAATTTTGCCATAAAAGAGCTTGTGTTGGAAAGCCTTAAGAGAATTTTAGTAGTAAATTTTATTATTGTGCAATGTATAAGAACCGCTATTGAGATTGTTGTAAGAGAGCCTCTGCATATAGTCAAGCTGTTGAACGATTCAATAGTCAAGAAGGTTCAGAAAATCTTTGGTATTTTAATAGGACGAGAATAGCTTCTTTTATCTTTAAAGTGAATCTTCGTGGTATTTCAATCAAAAATTGTCAAGTGTTTTGAAGGTTCTGTTAAATGCAATTGTTGAGATTCATTATCTAGCCAAAATAGAGTCTTGTACGTGATAGTTTATGCAGCAATTTTTGGGTGGCATAGTAGGATTATCTTGAAGAAATTGCTTATTTGAGCCTTGGGAGTTTGAACAATTTCGTAGTTATTAAATTTGGGATAGCTTTATTGCGAAGTGTTTACTCGTATCATTTTACCTTGTTTAAACATTTGAGATCTTTACACAAATCTGCTTTCTTTTTCTCTTCTTTCTATTTCCATTGAATCTCGCTCTATTTCTAGTTTTCTTGTGGAACTATCTCTTTCTCTAGGGAAAATTAGAAGTAGATTAGCAGAGTTGTGCTCAAATGTTTTTGCAAGACTTTATTTGTTACAAGTAGGTATTATAAGGACCACATAGACTAGGCAATTGAACAAAATAGGAACTCTCAACAACTCACAGTACTTCGCAAAGTTGGCTGAATCTCTTTAAGATAAGTCATTTATACTTTTACACAACCCAATCATTTCATTTTTCACAACAGCATACCACAATAGCACACACACATACTTACATTAACTACTAAGTCTATTTGGAGGTATCTGGGCCTTGGTGTTGCCAGAGACCAGCAAGCACCTAAATCCTGTTGGAGGACACTCGTTGGCGGTCGCGTCCCAAATGGTCGCCAACACTCAACATAATTGAAAGCCATGAGGTCCAATGCTTAGTTTTTCAAGAACTAAATTTTAGACCATTTCTTAAATGAGCTCTAGAAGATGTCAAAACTCAATTGCAAGCCTCTCCCATGTGGCTAATCATCACTTCTAGTTGGGAGTGGTACATAGGAGAAATGTATCTCTTCTAGAATAATAGGAAAGTAGGATCCACTATGAAAATCAAGGACATCCAAGTGTCCTACTTAGTGGAGGCCATTGCATAGCTCCTTGGGCTACTAGACACAAGAACATAGTTAGCATAGTTGTCAACACAAGGCGACCCCAAAGCAAAGAAGGAGTGGATGTAGTGATGTTATGGGATTGACCATAAGGAGTTTGGCGTGCTCAAACTAGCAGAGTGAGTCTATTTTAAGATAGTGGCCTACCACCTTAATCCAATGGTGAGGCCCAATAAGGTGACAACCTTCTTTGCTTGAGCATGCACCACTTTAAGTGGTAAATTTCTAGCAAATCTTCCACAACTAATCTATCTAGAGATAGGAAAGCACTTCAAGGAGAATGAACAAGGAAGAAAGACCTTGCCCTTCCCCTACTTGATTAAAAAAATATGCATAAGGGTAGGGATAGTCCGCTACACAAATCATATAATTAGGCATGCTCCTAGTGCTTCGTGGGCTAACATGATGAAGGATACGATTCTTGCCATGACCATAGAAGGGGTGTAGGAACATCCACCTTCACCACCTACTCATAAGCAAACACCGGAGGCCTGTAGTGTAGTTGAGCATATGTGAAAAATTTGAGAGTAGATCTTGCAACAATGAGAGTAGTAGGTAGGAACTAGTGATGGAGATCCACCTGTGTATAGACCAACCATGAGTCACCTTAGAGAAGTGGCTCATACAATCAGCTATATGGAGGAGGGTGGATCAATGTTGTCTAGCCAATGAGCATGGTTGCATATGAGGTCAAATCCAAGTGCCTGAGAGGTGATAGTGTCTTTCTCTCAGCAGCATCTATTCTCAAAAATCTCTGGGAATGCCTCTTCCTTTTTAGTATGCTTAGAGAAGGGTGAGAGGCAACCATATTGGTGATGCAACATTAGGGGTAAGAGATAGCTGTAGAGATCATTGTTGATTGAGTCACTAAGGCACTAAATGCACTTGCTGCACCTGAACCAAATTTTTTTGCACTTAGAGATGTGCAAGCATCCGTAGGGATAATCAATGAAAGATTAAGTATAGCCCAACATGAAGAACTATTGGACTGACTGGTGGGAACCGAGCAACTGAATTTGGATATCTTTGATTTTTCAAATGCCATCATTGTAACCTAGTTAGAGCTACTGGATGCAAAGGGAAAGTGCCTCATCATGGAAGGGAAACTTAAAATAGCTCAAGCACATAATCAACACTTGGCTATAGAAGTTACCGAATTACATGCCCAAATTGTTAACCTTACTCTTATCAACCCTGCATTGACATGAGATGAAACTTTTCAATAGCTTCAAGAACAACTTAAGCAGGTTGAGGGAGAAATGGTAACAACAGTCTTTAATTAGTCAATAGTAGAAGTTGAAACTCACGTAGTATGAAAGGACTTGATGTAGACATGCCCAGAAAATGAGTCTTTGATTGCAAAAAATCATTGCCTACAAAATGTTGATGCACAAAAACAATAGTTAGAAGAATTTATCCATCAGTAACAGGAACAAATCCCCAAGGTAAACATTGAATTGAGGAGATTGGCAGTAGATAATTGTAACCTCTCCATGGAGGGGGTTCGTGCCTTATGCCAAAAGTCAGCTATTGAGATTGCCTTTTGGAAGAACAAGGCTCTGAAATTTGAGAAAGTTAAACATCATTACAGAGAATAGGTTGGCCTACAAATGGAGGTGGATGAAAAGCATATTCAATTGGCAAAGGAAAATTTTAATGAGGCCCTATAGCAACTCCAATAAGGTAGAGAATTATGGCAACCCATCATCGATGGGATTGATGTCTACAACATGGCAGAAATTCGCATGAAGGAGTTGAAAATTGAAGAGATGACATAGTACGTGGAGTTATCTAATTTTCATTATGTAAACTTCTTGATGTTGACTGCCAAACGACCATGATCTAAACTTGAAAAGTAAGTGGCGAGCTCATACTTGTTGTACAAGGCCAAGTTTAAGACCCATAAAGACACCAAGCAAAAGCATGCAATTGCGAATGCTGAACTCAAGGTTCTTAAGGTGAAATTCACTGACTAGAGATAAGTTGCAGAGAACTTGGCTAAAAGAATGAATGACTATAAGGTGCTATAGGATACACTTCGAGCATTCAACATTGAGTGTAAGCAATTTGTAGCCTAGTTCGTCAATGTGAAGGAGCTCTTTCCTTTTTTGCCTTGTCATTGGAATGTTCCAACCCCGACCCACATTGGTGAAGTTGTGTGGACCATGAATGATCCCAGGAGTAAAAAAGAGAAAATGAAGGCATTATTGGATGCTTTTCACCTTCCACTTGAAGTAGCAGTAGTAGTAGGATAGCCACAGCCACCTTTGCCACCACATGTGCCTGAATCTAGTGAGGGTCCCTCAGAACCTTAGGAGCCACCACTGCCCAGGATTGTTTGACCTTCTCCATCAACTTCACGCTGTCAAAGAACATGTTGTCCAGTTTTGAAGAATCATGTCATGGTGTCAATTTTGTGTCATGAACATCATAATTTTTGTAATATGTTGATCCATACATTAGGCACTTAGTTGCTATGTCCATTTTGTCTTGTTTTGTTTTGTTATGTCAAAGTCAGTCAATAATTCCATACCTTCCCAATTTTGTAAAGAACTAGAGGATGAGTTTTGATTTAGTCATGGGGGTATGATGAGTTTTGGTTTGTTGCATCAACTAGGCCCTGTTAATGAGGCCCCATCAACATAGTCTGTTGTGTCGACAAGGCCTTATCAACTAGGCCCCATCAACGAGGCCTCGTTGACGCAGTCAATTGTGTTAATGCAACCCCATTGGTGCAGGGGTTTGTCCCAATCTATAAATATGAGCCACCAGCCACATTTATGGTAATCAATTCTCATAGTAGTAGCAGAGCTCTTGCAGTTTGTCTATTCAAAAGTTAGAATATTTTTCCTAAGTGCCTGCAGCAGGAGTCATTGAGTGTATAGATCTTTATTTGAGCATTGTTGTACCTAAGCATAACAGTGTGTGAAACAATAAAGATGAGCTTTCTAATAAACCTTGTAGCATTCTAGATAGATTAAATACTTCATTTATGAATTTAATTTTTTCAATTACTTATTCAATGTTTTCTAATAATTAAGTTAAGTAAGATAAGCTAGATAGATTAAATACATAAGTATGACTGCTTCGAGCATAACATGTATTCGCTTGGTAATCCCAACAACGTTATTTCTTGGTATGCCTAGTAGCATAGTGATTAGTAACCCAATAGTGGATACGTGGGTTTAGGACGTGTATGGAAAGTGGGACTAGATACTTATGTTAAGATTAGCTAGAGGTCAGTAGGTTAGTTACATTAAATTAGCCATTAAATTACCTTGCATTTATCTCTATTCAAGTACCAAGACTATAAAACATAAAATTATAAAAAATTGTATGCCTCAATTACACTTAACCATACCATGTACTTTACAAGTGTAACTGGGAAGACAATGAATGACCTTAGGGTAAGGTTGACTACCTAGAAGACTAGTGCACTGGAAACTATAAAGTCCACAAAATTTGATCGAATCACACATGAATACTTTGTGATTCATATGGTTGGACGTAGGGGTACCTCGCCACTTATCAGAGATGCTATGAAACCCTAAGTATTTGGATTTAACCTTGATTTACTAACTTAAAAGGAAGTGACAAAATAAATAAAAAGTATTAATTAAAAGCATAAATATAGTAGAGCAATACATCATAGCAAAATTTCATAATACTCTCATACATTATTAAACAAAATTTAATTAGAGAAATTTATAGTTTTGTGTAGCTACAAAAAGATCGATGTCTAGAAATTTCACTAGTTACATCATAAAATAGTATTGAAATAATGATCCTAATGACACTTGTTTCACCTCAATCAGACATCTACAAATAAAGTTATTCAAATTTGAAGTTTATTAAATTAAATAATAAAATCAAAAATAATAATTAAATAAAATATTAATATAAAATAAATGATATTAAAATTTGTTGAACATATAACATACATAGAAATGAAAAATATTCCTTACAATTTCATGGTCCCAATGGCACAAACGGAAAATTCATATCTATCATACTTTATTATTTATTCACAAAAATAGATACATGGCAGGTTTCTATTTTACAAAAATAAAAAATATAAAAAAATTATTTCTCAAGTTTAGGAGGTCCATCTTGTACAGAATTAATCCACCTTTTGTCTCATCTCTCTCTTTTGATGATTCCTTGCTTTAGGCTCTCTACATCGAGCATACAAGGTTATTATATTTCCCTCTTCATGGAGCATAAAGGTTGAAGACCAAAAGTCTTAAGTTATGGGCTATACAAGGTTTTCATTAAAATATTCAAAAATGTCTCAAGTCCTAGAATTACCACAAAACTTCCCAAAATCCAAAGGAAATCCAAAAATTTAAAAGAATGCATATTTTATCTAAGCATCTCTAAAGGCTAGGTCTTGGTTACCCTCACTACCAAAGGGACTCACTAACAACTCTTGGAATAACCTTACAATTATCATTAGATTATCCTTTAAATTATTTTAATATCCAAGAATATCACAAATTTGTCTAGCAAAAATCCAAAGAATGTATATTTTAAGTAGACATCTTTGAAGGCTAGGTTTTGGTTACCCTCACTACCAAAGAGACTCACTGAAGGCTCTTGGAATAACCTCACTACCATCATTGGATTATTCTTATGATCTTAAACAAGTCACTCATGGTTAGGTCTTGGCAATACCCTTACTACTAACATCATCAACGGTCAAGGCACCCATATCATTGGAAGGATAGGTCTTGACTATGCCTCACTGCACATCACTAAACTCAACTACTTAATGCCATGGTCTTAGCTAAATCCATAGTCTCATATGAACTTATGAATCAATGTCCATGATAGGAAAGCCATCCAACAACCCTTGTTCCTGTGGGATGGGTCCCAATAAATAAAACTTCACTATTGGATGTAGATAGGGGCATCTAAAAGATTCATGGCTTCCACTAGCAACTAAGCAAAATTGGTCACACAAATATTATAATTTTATTCAAAAAATATTCATAAAAGGTCATCCAAAATGGCCAAAAATCCATAAAAGCCCAAGTTAAACAAAATTTTCACAAAATCATGTTTATGTCATGAGCTGAACCAAAAACCATGTTCATATTAAAAGGTCATCCAAAATATTCATAAAATATCTAAGAAGCAGGTTAAACAAAGTTTTCACAATTCCAAAAATTCATCAAAAGAAAAAAAAAGATCTGAATACAATTAAAATACCAAAAATAAGCCCAGAATGATGAAAATCTAGCAAAATATTGACATAATTATCAAAATTATAGAAAAATAGTTCAAGATAAGAAAGCAGAGAGGAGGAATAAAAATTTCATAATAATATAGGGCAGCTTCATAA
The DNA here is from genome assembly GCA_015680685.1 of Gnetum montanum. Classification (NCBI taxonomy): domain Eukaryota; kingdom Viridiplantae; phylum Streptophyta; class Gnetopsida; order Gnetales; family Gnetaceae; genus Gnetum; species Gnetum montanum. The sequence goes on along the minus strand of MNCI01023154.1, from coordinate 469,105 downwards.
AAAGAAACATAAAATAATCTTTCTTACTTATGTTGGCAAAGCTTCCAAAATCTTCTTAGCATCTTCTTTTTCTACCTAACATTCTTAATTTGTTTTTGCTTTGCATAACCCATCACACCTAAAACCCTTTTAGAAACTATGACAAAATGTATCTAAGGCTACCATCTATTTATAAGTAGAAGAATGAAAGAACCATTGTTGAAACTACCTTTGAAACGAAGAAGAAAGGACAAAAAAATATCTTTAGGAAAACATGATAGAACATGGTTTCAAAAAATGACAATTGCAAAACCCAATAGTGGGAAAAAACAACAAAAAATAAGTGAACAGAGAGGTAAAAGAAAACACGTTGTAAAGGCCGAAGAGAAAAAAAACCAAAATGCATGTTATGCATATACGTTATGCATATATATTATATATGGATTATGCATGTAATGTGCTTTTCCCACTTTTACTTTTCTTTTCTTTTTTTGAGATTTATTTTTTAAATTTTAATTAATTAATTTTTAAATTTTTAAGCCACCTTAATTTTTCTAAGTTTGTTTTCCATTTTCTCTATTGAGTAATACCTTCAATGTTCAACCTCTGATAACATGCACACTGAGACTTCAAATCAAATTTTGTTTGAACCTATAGGATCCTCATTAAGTGCTTTACCTAATTGTATGTGAAATATCACCCAAGCTTCACTTGTTATAGTTGCCTAATTCAAATGTTGAAACTTTTATGGTATTTTAGCAAATTCGAAAACGTGATATCTCAAAACTATAACTCTGATTTTGGTGAACCAAGGATCAAAACCTACATTTTTAAATGTCTCAAACACATTAGTAAGATCAAATTCTAGGTAGTACATCATCCTAAGGTGATTCCTTAATGATGAGTGGCAAGGTACCCCTATGCCCAACCATACAAATCACAAAGCGTTCATGCGCGATTCGGTCGAATTCTATGGACACTAGCCCTTTAGGAAGTGAATCTAGCCTTAAGGTCAATTATTATCTTCCCAATTATACTTGTGACATTTGTTGATATGGTTAAGTGTAACTGAGGCATTCAATTTTTATCATTTTTTATGTCTTACAGATCATTGCTCAAATATGGATAAAAGTAATTTGATTAACTAATATAAATTAACTAATTTACTAACATTTAACTAATCCTAACATAAGTATCCATTCCCACTTTCCATACACATTCTAAACCCATGTATCTACTACTAGGTGACCAAGCGCTATCTAAGTGCTATGCTATTGGGCGTACCAAGCAATAACACTGCTGGGATTACCAAGCGAATACATGTTACACTTGAAGTGGTTGTACTTATGTATTTAATTTATCTAGCTTAATAACCTCATTAACTCAATTGCTAGAAAATATTTGTGAAATAATTGAGAATAATTAACAAATATTTGAAAACATTGAATGCATAAATAAAATAGCTAATTTATCCAAAGTGTTGCAAGGCTGATCAGAAAGCTCATCTTTATTGTCGCACACACTGTCATGCTCAGGCACAACAATGCTTGAATAAAGATCCATACACTCAATGACTCCTATTGCAAGAACTCAGGGAAAGAATTCTAACTTTTAAATGGAAAAAATGGAAGAGCTTCATTGCTACTATAATCTAGATTACCATAAATGTGGCTGGTAGGTGTGTATTCATAGGTGACAGACAAACTCTACATCAATGGGGCCTCATCGATGCAACCAACCAATGATGACTCATCATACCCCATGACTGAATGAAAACTTGTCCTCGAGTTCTTTTACAAAATTGAGAAGGTATGGGATTATTGATTGAATTTTCTTCAACAAAACAATTGATTGAATTTGACAAAAAATGGGGTGCTTGGGTTTATGGATCAACACATTACAAAAATGGTGGTGTTTAGGACACAAAATTGAACACCATAATACAGTTCTTTAAAAATTGAACAACACATTCCTTGATGGCGTGAAGCTTGTTGGAGAAGATCAAATGGTCTCAAGCAGTGGTGGTTCCTAAGGCTTCGAGGGACCCTCATCAACTTCATGCAATGGTGGTGGTTAAGGAAGCTGCAGTTGTCCTACTGCTATTGTAACTTCAGGTAGGAGGCGGAAGGCATCTAGTAGTGCTTTTATTTTCTCCTCCTTACTCATAGGATCATGCACCATCCACATAGCTTCCCTAATGTGGGTTGGAATGGGCACATCCCAAGGACACAAAGCTTCATCTCTTATTGCTACTGGGCTAAGGATTACTTGTTCTACAAGTTGAGCACGAAGTTTAGCAACCTCCATGACCAAGTGTTGATTTTGCTCTTAAGCCATTTCTAGTTGTCCCTTCAAAATGATGCATCTACCCCTTGCATTTAGTAGCTCCAACTAAGTTGTGGTGATGTTCTCCAAGAGATTAAAGAAGTCTGGAGTCAGTTGTTTGGTTCCTACCAGTCAATCCAACAACTATTCATGTTGGGCTACATTCAATTTTCTACTGATCATGCTTTCATACATCTATATGTCCTAGAGTGTAGGTACATTTGGTATAGATGCTGCGGGTGCATTCAGTGCTTCAGCTACATGGTCAACTATCACTTCTGCTACTATCTCCTGCCCTTGGTGCTGCATCATCAAGATAGTTGCCTCTTCACCTTGTAGCATTGCTGGGTTCATTTCCTTTTTTCCTTAGGATTGTCTTTGGTTGATATATCTACCAGCTGTGTTTTATTGTCTGGAAACCCTAGTGCCTATGCAATAGCCTCCACTAAGTAGGACACTTGAATGCCCTTGATTTTTACAATGGACCTTGGCCTTTGACTATTCCAAATGAGATAGGACTCTCCCATGTACCATTCCCCATTAGATGTGATGACTAATCACATGGGAGAGGTTTGCAATTGTGTCTTGACATCCTCTAGAGATTTTTCCAAAAATGGCCTGAAGTTTATCTCTTGAAGAATTGATCTTTGGATTTCTCAAGACTTATGATGTTTAGGTAGGTTTGAGTCAAAGTGACCTCAAGCTTTGGCACAAGTCCAGCTGCTTCTCCTCATTGCGATTGTTCAGTAGGCACTTCTTCATCTTGAATTTGTCAAATAGATTCCATTTCAAGTTCCTCATGAAGAGGTCTGATTGCATGGATCACCTCTTATTATTCTTGGCCTTGTTCTTGTTGGCCCCTTCTAGCTTTGGGTCGTTTCTCCCATGGTTGTGAGGGTTCTCCTTCCTGTGGACACTTTTGTTTAGGTGCCATCTATAATCATAATAAGACCATAGATTAGTAATCATTGTGTAATCTTAAAACAATTGGGATACCTTAACTCTTGAGGGTAGTTACACTTGGCTAAGTTGCAAGTATGGTTGATTTAATCAACTCGATTGCTAATTTTATTTATGCATTACCATTAATAAATTTTTTCAAAGGTTGTTAGAAGGGTTAATTGTCAAAAGAGTTGACATTTATATGTTGTTAAGGTTACTAACCCATGGGGGGAGTTAGAAAAAATTTCAAAAATTTCATTAGAAACCTTAGGGTTTGCAGCCTTCACGATAAAGATCTTACCTCTAGTAAGTGCAAGGTTCAAAAATGGAGTGATTTGGACAAATGGTTTGAAAGTTATGGGCTTTGGAAGGTTTTGGGCTCTGAAAAATTGCAAAAATTCCCCATGTGTTATGAGAAAATTGCAAAAAACTCCAAAGTATCCAGTGGCATATATAGTATTTTTGCACTGCATCGATGAGGCCTTGTCGACACAGCTATTGACCATATTGACTTTGGTCAAACTTTCAAAATATAAGAAATTTTTTGATGAAATTGGGGTCAAATGAAAGCTCAAAAGACCAAGAATAGAATGAAATCATGAGAAGAGGGCGCTGACATTCATAAATTTGAAAAAATAAAGAAAAATTGATTTAATGGATGAATGTAATGAAAGATTAAGGAGTATTGAGTGGTTTACACAATGGAAAATACGAAATATAGGATTGTAGCGATGTCAAAGGTAAGTAATCTTAACTAATCAAGCCAAAAGCTATGCAAGTGGGTCCTCCCCATAGTAGGTTCATGCCCTTGCATAACCTCAACTAAGGGATCCATGGACCCTATAGTCAATTTAATGATCATAGCAAGTTAAGGGCCAACCCAAAAGAATTCACTCAAGAATCCTAACACATTAGACTAAGACATAGAGCATAACATAGAACCTGGTGGTGAGGTGAATTATGGAAGCATGGGTGGGTGATAGAGAAGGTGGAATGGAGTTCCAAATTGAGGTCATAAGAATTCCCTTGTGAAATTTGTGGTTAAAATGACTTGAGAAGTTCCATCGTCAGTCTAGACCAAAACCATCTGCTTTCAGTAACTTTGCATCCCCACTCTAAGACTGATACCTACTCAAGACATAAGACTGCTTCCACAAAACAACCATTGTTCCACAAAGAGGAGAGAGAGGAGTAGGAAGTGAGAGAGAGAGAGAGGGCCTTAGTTAGAGGGAACCTTTAGGCATAGGTGCATGTCTTTCAAGTTCCATAACTAGTTCTTATAGCCCTTTTATTTGTCCAAGGAGTGTGCTTTGAATTCCCATAGTTTTTTTTGAAATGGAAACCACACCATGCAATGACTTATTTGTGTCGAAGGGGTGTGCTTTGAATTTCCATCATTTTTTTTGAATGGAAACCACACCATGCAACGATGTGATTTTGACTTCCTTTAGTGGGTGATATGGAATAGTAAGAAGTCCATGAAAAACACTCAAGCACTCAAGCAAGAAGAAGAGTACAAAGAATATTGATTCCCCTTGAAGTCACACCCTTTACAAACCTTTGGATCCTTCCTAATTTAGGAACTACCTAGGTCACCGATCAATTAAAAGGTTTCTTTTAATGGAAGGGACTTCAAATTCCTAGAACAAGAAAAACCATAGAGTGCATTTGGATGGGCAAATGATGTGGACTCACTACCTGTTCCATGAAAAATAAACCATGTCAAAGTCATCCAACATTGGAATTCAAAAATAAAAACCAAACATTGACAATCACACATTAAGCATAAACAATCATTAGTAAACAACAATAGCAACATTATGTTCTGTGACAATAAAGCAAATTTATTAGCAAAAATAATAAAATACCACACTTAAACAAAAGGAAAGAAAATAAAGTAAAATATATAAAAAAGTGTAAAATAATCAAGAAAGTTAAAAGGTACTAAAAATTTTATAAAATTAGAAAAATTCGAAAATCAAAAATTTGTAAAATCAAAAACTTGTAAAATCAAAAATGTGAAAAACAAAAAAGATAGAAAAACTAAGAGGCCATGATAGTGGTTAGCATGGATGGATATCTCCCCCATGATTGAGTTGGAGGGATGAGATCCCAAAAATAGAACGTGGTTATCCATCTGTTGAGGTAGTAGTTACACTGGTCAGTCTTCGTTCTAGGAAAGGTTTGACTTGTTGGATATTGATCAACTGCTGTTTATTTGGGTTGTCAGGTTTGTAAATTATCATGGCCCTAGAGGAAAAGGTTTGATTAATTATATAAGGTCCCTCCCATAATGTTTGAAACTTTTTCTTTTGGGGTACATGTGTGGGGTTCTAATAAAGAACCTTATCTCTAGGTTGAAGTCTTAATTTCCTGATTCTAAGGTTATGATACTACTTGCTAAATGCCTTATTCACCTCATTCAAGGATAGGGCCACTAAGCGATTTTTGTCTAGCATGTTCAAATTGACCAATCTTTCCTTCTATGCTAAACTTAGGTCAAGGTCTAGATCATAGGCCGTTGAGAGTGTACAGAGCTCAAATTGAATTGGAAGCATTGGAAGTTTCCCATACACTAACTCATAGGGAGAATATCTAATAGAAGGTTTCCAAGTTAAATGATAAGCCCAGAGAACATCATTAAGTTTTGTACTCTAGTCCTTCCTATATTTCCTAATTGTTCGCATTAGTATTTTTGTAATCTCTTGGTTAGTTACCTCTACTTGATCGTCGTCTTGGGGGTGTTAAGGTGTTGTTAATTTATGTTCTACCCTAAGCATTGCATTAATTTTCTAAATGTGGCACCTATGAAATGAGTTCCATTATCATAAATTAGTGAATGTGGCACCCCAAACCTATTCATGATATTTTGTTGTATAAATTTGGTAGCAGTGGATGATGTATAATTAGTAACGACTATTGCTTCTACCCATTTTGTGCAGTAGTCAACTACTATTATAATATATTCTTTCCCATTAGACATGGATGTCATGGGACCCATGAAGTCAACATCCCATACATCAAAAGGTTACAGATATTGAATACACTATTAAGGATCTTCCATGTGAGTGGTCATCCCCCTATCACGTTGACAATGTTCACAAGACTTGACGAATTGGTGGGCATCCCTAAAGATTGTGGGCCAATAGTATCCTTCCATTAGGATTTTTATGGTCGTGCATCTTCCTACATAATGGCCTCCATAAGGTCCTTCATGAGCATCTTGGAGAATGCATAGTTGATTTTCATCAAGGACACACCAATGGATAAGGCCATAGGCATACACCTTGTAAAGGTGTGCATTGATTTCCATGAAGTATTTGGCTCGATGAAGAAATTATTGATTTTTCCTAAAATCCAAGTCTTGTGGCATCTCTTGAGTGAGAAGATACGTGAGGATGCAATTATACCATGTTGCTTTTTCAAGCGTTTATTCACTTATTACTCTAATTAAAAGGAGTTTGTTTGGAAACTAATTAGAGAGCAAGCTCTTCTCTTCTTCGTTAACCCATCTTAAGTGAGAGAGGTGGTTAGTGACGACATTCTCGGTCCCTTTTTGATCTACCATAATAAGATCGAATTCCTACAAGATCACAAGCTACTGTATAACATGAGGGCTCACCATTGGCCTATTCATAAGGAAGTGAATTGCACTGTGATTTGTATGTACAAATACCTTATAACCTAGCACATAATGTCTAAACTTTCCTAGCCAATACACCACTATCATTAATTCTTTCTCCATGGTGGTGTAATTCAATTATGCCTCCACAATGCTTCTACTTGCATAGTGGATATAATATGGATGTTTCTTATCATCCAGCTACATGAGCACTACTCCCAAAGCATAGTTAGATGCATCTATCATGATATGGAATGGTTTGGACCAATCTAGTGCCTGTAGGATTAATGTTTCTATGAGTTTATCCTTTAATTGTTAGAATGCATGTTCACATTCCTTAGTGTAAATGAAAGGTACATCCTTCTTTGCAAGTTCTACCAATAGCTTTGCAATCTTAGAGAAATTCTCAATAAATCGTCGGTAGTAACTAGTGTGTCCAAGGAATGACCAGACATCTTTTACGGTCTCTAGTTGGCATGTTATTCCTTACATGACCCTTATCTTTTCTGGGTCTACCTCAATCCCTTTCTATAGAATTTGGTGCCTAGCACTATGCCTTCTTAGATCACGAGATGGCTCTTTTGCCAATTGAGCCATAGGTTTGCCTCTACGCATCTTTTTAGTACTTGCTCAAGTCAGTCCAAGGCTTGCTCAAATGTAGCTTCATAGGGGGAGAAGTCATCCATGAAAACTTCAACACCACTACTGATTTGTTGTTGAAAAATACTCAAGACTAAGCATTGAATTGTTGCAGGGGCATTGCATAGGCTAAATGACATCTTACAATATGCAAAAGTCCCCCAGGGACTCGTGAATGTTATCTTGGCCTAGTCTTCTAGCGCAATTTGGATTTGGTTATAACGATTATAACCATCCAAGAAACTATACTAACAATTCCTGGATATGGTATCTAACACTTGATCTACAAATAGCAAATAAAAATGATCCTTAAATTTTGCCATATTTAATAGCCTAAAGTTGATGCAAACCTGCTATTTGTCATCCTTCTTTGGTACTACAATGAGTGGGCTAACCCACTCACTATATGTGATTGGATAGATGAACCCTGCCTTGAGGAGTTATTCTATCTCCTCCTTGATGATTTGTTTTAATGTGGGGTTCAACTGCCTCTGCAGCTACCTTCTAAGCTTCATGGTTGGGTCAATGTAGATAAGATGCTAGCATATCCTTGGATCGATTCCTATTAGCTTTGGATATAACCAAGCAAAGGCTATTGACCATTTATTCACCACTTTCAACAACTTTCCTTTTTTGTTCAAGAGCAAGTTTGGTATTAATGATGACCAAGTTACCATTATTTAAAAATGCATACTCCATACTAACTAGTAAAGTTTTTAGTTCTAAGGGCTCCTACTTGAAGTGATCAGGGATCTCCAACTCTCCCAAATAGGTATCATCATCTTCATTAGAGAGTTGGGAATGAACTTGTTCAATTTTTTCCATGCCTTCAACATATGCACATGTTAGACTTTCAGTTAACTTCATGCATATTGTCCTACTATCTGAATCAGCTATCAGCCACTGGGTACCCTCCTACTTTGTGGCTATAGCATACAAACACCATTGAATATTAATTTCATGTGCACACTGATTACATGCCTTAATATATTTTCTCTTAATGGACCAAATCTTTTTCATGTAATTACACCTATTATCACTGTACGTGATGCATGAAATACGCTTATTCACTATTTTTCCTAGCTCATTTTCCTTGGATATTTCTAAGGATAGGTTCCTTATTCCCATTTGCGCATCGACTGTGCTTAACCAATCCCTTCCCATAATGATGGGGAACTCACTTTTGCAATTGTTCACCTTGATTACTAGAAAATTAGCAAGATAGGACCACCCACAGATTGTGGTCACAATGTCCTCTACTAATTCCAAAGGGATAGTAATCAACTGATCTACTAATTCTAAATAGATGTTGCTATTTTTAAGAAGTGGTAGGTTCCAAGCCTTGTACATATCATGGGAGATGAGATTAACTCTGGAACTAGAGATGAGATTAACTCTGGAACTAGAGTTAAGAAGAGCTTTGCATGGCTCTTTTCCAACAATTTATAGATAGATGAGTGGACTTTCTGGATCAAATCTTTTTGTAGGAAGATTGCCAACCTTAATCTAGTCAAAAACATCATGAGTTAGCATTATAGTGTAGATCTTATGCGGCACTTGGTTCAAAGGGCAGTCGAATGTATTTGATGTAGAGGATGAGGGTGCTGGAGATGCAAGGCAATTAGCCAAAGTAGGTTATGAGGCCTGGAAAGGGCTACTAGACTAGAAGAAATGTTGTTTTCTTGATCGATTATCCAGACCACTTGGTTGAGAAACTGGTTGGGAGTGTACAACCCTTGTAGCATTTTGTTGTTGTGGTTGTGGAGGAATTTTACCTTGCATGGATGGAGTAGGAGGTAACTAAGTTGAAGGTGGAGGTGTAGGTGTAGAGGGATGTGGAGGATGATAAGGATACAGATATGGGTTTGTCCATCAAGTAGATGGTAAATGTGTTTGGTGGTACTCTAGAGGGAAATAGTGATGCTGGAATGATGTATGACTTGTAGAACTTCTAGGGGAGATAGGCTGCTAAACATAGTACCCGTATGGATCTGGTTGCCTATAAGGGTTCTGCTGCCTTGGTGGTGGCATTCCCCACGATTGTGGTTGATACCACTATTGGTATTGTTCATATGATTTTGGAGGAGCTCCACTTGGGTAGTAAGCTTGTTGTTGTTGGTGGAATTGTCTTGGACAACCTTGAGGGTAAGGAAATTGTTTTGGAGCTTGCCTACGTGCTAGGCAAGGATTCAATGCATACACTCCAGAATCTTGTAAGTGTGATACCATAGGGAAACATCCTTTTGGATGTTGATATTGATAGATGTTACATTCAGTTTCATCATCAGAGTCAGACTTCACAACTTCCTCTACTATAGTAGCTTTGCCCTTACCTCTTTGGTAGGCATGTTTAGTGCCTTTTCACCTCCTACAATTATGATCACTATTTTACTCTTTGGATTCTTCAGCAATCTTTAAAGTGATTTAAAATTTTTTATCCAAAGAGACCCATAACTTGTCAACCTTGGTTAAACTACCAGAAATACATTTTTGGATGGATAAGGTCTTTTGTTCACCACTTTATTAAGTGGTGACTCCTTCTCATCACAAAATCAAACCTCTCATTTTCTAATGGAAGGGTCCCTATTATATTCTTTAGCACTTTTCCTCTTTTGTAGCTCACCTTCTTCTTTTGCTACCTACTCAATTAACCTTTGGATCTAATGAGCTCTCATTTCAGACAATCTTCCTTGGGCATAAACCCCAAGGGTTCTTCTTGTTTTTGCCTTGAGCCCATCTATGATGTGGCAAAGTCGTTCCTTCTAAGAGTAACCATGGCCAAGGCATCAGTGTAGGAGTGAATAGTATTGACCCATGGTGGCATCCAAGGATTCATGTGCTCCTTGTTTCTAGCCTTGGATTTGCCTTCTCAAGTTAGCCACTCTGGAGTATGTCTAGTATTTGTCATCGAATAGTTCTAACATGGTACTTCATCTGTAGATAGATTCTAGCTCTAAGAACTAGTACCAACTTTCAAATTTCTTAATGAGTGTCCTTGGAAAAAGCTTGAGTTTCTGCCATTCGTTCTTTATGTTCTATAAAGCACATGCACCTTGAAAAGCTTGTAGATGTTTCTGTGGATTAGAATTATATCCCTCCCACCCCCTGAAATCTTAGGATATTATTCATATCTAGGCTCTTGATCTGACTATCCTTGATATGCTTGGTAAGGATTTTCACTGCCTTTGCAATGTTAAGCATACTTCGAGTTGCCAATAAAGGTTCATCATCATCGCTGCATTGATGACATTGATGATGGTTTTGGCCACCCCTTCGATTTTGATGGCCTTCATAGTCATTATTATTTCATCAATCACCTTCATCATGATTGTTTCGATAGCAACTTCCATGAGAACTGTCAGATGAAGAGGAATGTTTGGAATCAGATGAAGAGCATGAAGAAGAAGGTGGACCACTATCACCATAGCGGTATCTACCATCACTCTTACGCTTATTATGATCACCATCCTTAGATCCCTTGTTGCTGCAATGTTTACCTGAGTCCCTACCTTGGCTATCACTCTTTCCTGACCCTAGTATATGAATAGTTAATTACAGGGTCAGGTTCACACCCTCGTCATCAGTAGTAGGGGGTGAAGAATCTTCATGTTGAGAACCTTCCAAGGGAGGATCCTCATTATCCTCTTGATCTAGTAGGAACAAGGGGTTAGTGTAATGTTTCCCCTTTGTAGCTTCATGGAGTTTCTTCTAATGTTTATCTTGCTTATGTTGTGTTTCAATGGGATAGTAGTTCTAAGTGTCATATCCATCCACAACGTATTCTTCATGAAGATCTACTATGCCCAACTTCTTAAGGATTTTAAATAGCATTTTGGGCACAGATCTGTTAGGGGGCAAGACGACATTGCCCTCCATATCACACCATCACATTTGTTCATCTTGATGTAGGATGAAGGTGAAATTTGGCACAAACTCATCTAGATGAGTGTATACCACCTTGTATTCTTATGGGACCATTGGTTTAGTATCTTCAAGCTTGTGAGAAGAAGACATTTTGCAAAACAAAATGAAATTGTTAGTGTGCTCTTATAATTTGTATGTATAGTGGGAATGATATTGACATTTAGGTTCATACAATGATATTAGTGATATTCACTTAGACCAAAATAGTGCATGTTCCACAAACAGAAGTCCCCAGAAATAGTGCCAATGATGAGCGGTGAGATACGTGTATGCCCAAGCATATGAATCACAAAGTGTTCATGCGTGATCTAGTTGAATTCCATGGACTTCATTGTTTCCAGTGCACTAGCCCTTTAGGAAGTGAATCTAACCTTAAGGTCAATTGTTGTCCTCCCAATTACACTTGTCACATTCGTTGGTATGGTTAAGTGTAATTGAGGCATTCAATTTTTATCATTTTTTATGTTTTATAGATTGGTGCTCAAATATGGATAAAAGTAATTTGATTAAATAATCTAAATTAACTAATTTACTAGCATTTAACTAATCGTAACATAAGTATCTATTCCTACTTTCTGTACATGTCTTGAACCCACATATTCACTACTAGGTGACCAAGCGCTACGCTACTAGGCGTACCAAGCAATAACGCCGCTAGGATTGCCAAGTGAATACGTGTTACACTTGAGCGATTGTACTTATGTATTTAATTTATCTAGCTTAATAACCTCATTAACTCAATTGCTAGAAAATAGTTGTGAAATAATTGAGAACAATTAACAAATAATTGAAAACATTGAATGCATAAATAAAATAGCTAATCAATGTTGCAAGGTTTATCAGAAAGCTCATCTTTATTGCTGCACACACTGTTGTACTCAGGTACAACAATGCTTGAATAAAGATCCATACACTCAATGACTCCTGCTGTGGGCACTTAGGGAAAAATTTGAACTTTCAAATGGAAAAAACGCAAGAGCTTTGCTGCTACTATAATCTATATTACCATAAATGTGGTTGGTAGGCACATATTTATAGGTGATTAACAGACACTACGTCAATGGGGCCTCGTCGACGTAGGGCGAGATGCGTCGACAAGGCCTCGTTGATGCAGCCAACCAACAACAACTCATCACTTAACAAAGCCTTGGCAACATAGCCAACCAATGACGACTCATCACTTAAAAAAGCTAATTTATGCAACATTTAATGATAATAAAAAATGTACTTCAAATCTTAGTTTAATGACAAAAGGTAACAAGGGATATGATATGGGTAGGATGAAGGTTCAAAATTGTTCCATGAACAGAGTATTATATAGTCACATGTGCATAATGAAAATAAAAGATGCATATCTAAATGTGCATAATAAAGCATAAATGTACATAACTAAATGTGGAAATTAACATTGAACATATATAATTGAATGTGTATAAAGAATAAAATATGCATAGTGAAATACTTGTAGAGGAATGATAACTAACAAAAGAAAATTTTATTGGGGTAATTGAATTTCAACATTTAATCATAAAATATTTAGAAGATCTATAACTAAGCTTAGATAGTAGTGAAACAAATGATAGAAAATTTTAACAAAACACCCTAACAAGTAGATTGCATTCATTTATGTAGGAAACTAACAATAAAAAAGATAATAACAACAACAATAATAATAAGCTAATTTGTTGAAATGCATCTAATAAAATTAAAGAATTAATTATATATATTAAATTAAATAATTAAATCTATACAAATTTCTAGGTTGTGATACTCTTCATCTATCTTTAAGCTACTCTCTTCCTCAAGTGCCTCTCCTTGTCTTGATCTCAAATATGATAGATATGATAATTAAACCCTCATCTAATCAATCAAGTTATAGCTCACATGGATGACTCTTGAGTTGCCAATGGAAACTCTTTAATTGTTCATTGAATTAAGTCTTCATCTTCAAAGTTGATTCTTTAACTTCTCTAGCCTTCCAAGATGTCTTTTCAACTTCATTTAGCATATCCATTTGGATTCCCAAATGTTTTTCATTCACCCTTGAAATTGCCTCTACTTACTATTAAGACATACTACAAAAATCTATGCACTTATAAGTGAGATGTCCCTAGATGCATCGTAAGTGTCACAGAAATCTATGGAGACATTTGGACTTAAGAAATTTTTGGATACATCTTGAATTTTTGAGATACATGGATAGAGTGCATTAAATACTCTTGGATCAACATAACATATGAAAATTCCCATGTTTGATCTTCGAATGTCATGAACTCATTAAAACTTGCTCAGACACATCCAAACACGTAAAAAACACATCAAGACACTTGACAACACATACATATATTTGAGGGATGATTATGTTGGGTTGGATGATGTCCTCATCATCTCTCCAATTCTTGAAAAGACCATTAACTTCTACAAAAGAGGCCCATACACTTATGATATTAAATCCATCCTTATTTAGGACAACAACATAAACTAGAAAACTACAACACTCATGGAATGGTTGGAGCTTACATATTATCTCCACCACTCAACACAAGCATACTCAAACCACAACATCAATGAAGTGGTTTGAGCTCGCAACATTTGTCTCCACCATCCAACATATTTCACCATACATAAGCATACATCATAATGTATGCATGACATACATGCATACATACACACCTTAGCACATTTTGTAAATCAAGAAGTTACAACAAAGAATAAAGTACTTTTTCTTCACCCTTAAAGGCTCCACCATGCTTCCATCTTAAAAGCATCAAATCTCAAATGTTTTTGTCATGACCTACACTAAATGAAGAATTAAAAATTGCAAAAGGATTAGTTCTTCTCAATTCAACATCCCTTCTTCCCTTCCTTTTCCTCATATTTGCCTTTTTTCTTCTTGGTATTTAAAAGTTTCCCACACAACCTTCCTTTAGCATCAACATCACAACCACTTGAATTGCCTTCATTCTACTCATTCATATCACAACTAAGACAATCAAGTTCATCAACACACTTTATAAATTTATCATTACTATAATCAATAGAAAATATTCTTAAATACTAGAAAATCAAATCATGATCAATATGCATATTAACATTGATAATGACTTGCTCACAATGACTCTTTCAACAATAATCATTATCATGCCTAAAATTAAATTCATTACCATCATTAGGCTTACTCTAAATAATATGGCATTGACACAATGATCATGACTCACATCATCACATTTAAATAAATCATTATCAAGCTGAAGTAAGAAATTAACATCCATCACACTAGCTTCATCATGAGAGATATTAATACCATATACAAGGTAAAGCTGATTCTTACTTAGCTCCTCATGGCTTTCCCCATCCAACATTGATTTAATTTTATCTTTAACATTTGGCTATCTAACATCATCAAAGCTAAAATATTTAAGATTCCAAGTAGGAGTCGTCAAAGCCAATGATTCCTTCATTTCAAGGAAATCTCCAACAAGCTCTTCATCCTACTTTGGAGGTACCAACTTAAAAGATAAACTCTCCTCGAAAGCATTAACACCTCATTCATTAAAAATAATATCAAACTAATCATTCTTGCATATACCTTAGCTAGAAGACTCACCTATCTCCCATGAGATAGCCTCAACTTAGCTTAGAATCTGCTTTTTGCTGCCATAAGATACAGAACAGAACAATTGTAAAAAGAATGAGTCTCATAATTCTATTATTATTTTTGCTTCTTTTTGAAAAAGTACTTTAAGATTAACCTCTCCCTTAACTTTGATCTTTAACCCTCCATGAGTCATGAGGTAGAATCTCTCCTTGATTAGTAGCATAGACCATCTTAGACTTTGAAGATCATTTGGTCTCCATGATGAAACTCTTAGTTTTCTTTCTTAGAACCCTTGAGTATTGAGCATTCCCATGCTTAATAAGAGAGACTTAAGAACTTCTTATATTTATATTTAGAAAGAAATTACACTTGTTCTCTAGAAATTTAGTTGAGAGCAACGTAGGCATAAATTATTACTCTTATTTAATCTTATTTTTGGAAACTCCTAGTATCTTTTTACACATGATTTTATTTAGCTTTTTAGATTTATATTTAAAAATTACTAATTTATTGGTGTTTTCTTACTACGAAGAGGTTGATAGGATGTTAGCACATGTTGTAAATTAATAGATGTATATTTTGAAAAAATATTATTTTTCCTAAAAATTATTTAAGGTTTATTCTATTTCTTGTTCAACTAAACTTGGACTTTCTAATATCTACTAAACTCTGGTTAGCTTTTTTAATCATTATGGAATTTATTTATTTGATATTCTATTGTGAACTAAATTTATTTGAAAAACCTTAAGGTTATGTATAAAGCTATGGTTGTGTGTTACATGCATTCTTTATTCATTATTGTTGACAAAATTTGAAAATAAAGGGAAATATTTTTCACTTGATTGCTTCTTATTTATAAGTGAAGGTATATATAGAGATTACATAAAGAAAATCAAGGAGAAGATCTATCCAAATCACCTGACTCCTGAAAACTAGCAAAATATCAATGAATCACTAACTACAAATCAGCTAAGAGGGCAGTGTTGTTTTCTGCTCAGTTCTGTCACTCCCTCTCAAGATAGTGAATAGATATTATCCATTCCTAACTTGGACACTAATGTTTGAAAAAGAGGATTGCAAAGTCATTTAGTGACAACATCCACCAATTGTGAGTTGGAAGAAACTTAAGGTGTACAAATGAGACCACTCTTGAGTTTTTCTTTGATAAAGTACCTATCAATTTCAATATGCTTAGTCCAATCATGTTGCACGAGATTGTGGGTGATGCTAATAGCTGACTTATTATCAAAGTATAATCTCATAGGTCCTTCCCACTGGATTCTTAGATCTTCTAGGATAATCTTCAGCCATAATAGTTCTCATATTTCTTATGCCATTATTCTAAATTCAGATTTAGCACTGGATCTTGCTATTACATTTTTCTTTTTGCTCTTCCATGTGACTAGATTTCCTCTAATAGAGGTACAATACCTAGTGGTGGATTTCCTATCTGTGACTGAGCCTACATAGTCTACATTCGTATAAGCCTTTGGGATGGGTCTATCACTTTTCTTAAATAAGGTGCCTTTACCTGGAGACCCTTTTAGATAGTGCATGATGTAATAGATTGCCTATAAGTGAACCTCCTTAGGATTGTGCATCAATTAGCTTACCACACTCACTACATAGGCTATATCAAGTCATGTATCTGATAGGTAAATAAGCCTACCAACCAATCCTTGATACATTTCTTTGTCAATGGCCACATCTTCCTTTGCTTCTCCAAGTTTATGATTAGGATCCATAGGTATGCTTGATGGTTTGCAAGTTAATTTCCCCACGTCTCTTAGAAGATCTAGGGTATATTTTTGTTGGCTCATGAAAATTCCTTACTTTGACCATGCCACTTCTATACCTAGGAAATACTTCAAATTTCCCAAGTCCTCTATCTCAAACTCCTTTGCTAAGTGCTTGCCCAATCTCTCTATCTTCCTATGATCATTTCTTGTTACTAAAATATCATTAACATACACAATAAGGGTAGTGACTCCCTCTAAATCAATGTGTCAAATAAACAAGGTATGGTCTCCTTAACTCTGTTTGTAGTCCATTCCAGTCATTACCTTACTGAACCTTCCAAACTAGGCCCTAGGTGATTGCTTCAAGCCATATAGTGCTTTCTTTAATTTGCATACCTTGTTTGAGGCCATATTCTAATTATAGCATGGTGGAATCTCCATGTAAATTTTCTCTTCTAAGTCGCTGTGTAGAAAAGCATTTTTCACATCAAATTGCTTTAAAGGTCAATCATAATTAACTGTTAGAGACAAAAGGATTTTTATTGTATTCATCTTTTCCATTGGTGCAAGTCTCCTAAGATTCTATCCCATACGTCTGTGTGTATCCCTTGGCTACCAATCTTGCTTTGTATCTCTCCAGAGAACCATCAGCTTTGTATTTCATAGTGTATACCCATTTGCATCCTACTAGTTTCTTCCCCTTTGGCAAGTCCACTATCTCCCATGCATTGTTCTTCTCCATGGTCTACATTTCTACATTTATAGCATTTTTCCAATTTTCACAATTTAAAACCTTAGATAGTGTTGAAGGAATAGACACATTGTTAAGATTTGTGAGAAACGCTCTATGAGTTGAGGAACATTTGTGAAAAGACACAAAATGAGATATAGGGTATAGTGGGTGATTGGTGCACTCTCTTTTTCCTTTTCTAACTATAATAGGTAAGTCAATATTAGAGAAGGATTTAGTAGGAGAATTAGATGGGTTATGGTGTATTACCTCATTTCCAGCACTCAAGCTTAATGTTTGGACTTGCCTTGATTATGGGTTTGGATGCTTCCTTCTTGAGTATACTTGAGGAGGACATGTGTTAGTAGTGGTTTTGTTACCTTCATTATTTTTTTTTTGTAATTTGAGCAAGAGAAAGAGGTGTGGGCTTAGTTTGTGGTAGCAAAGAATAGGAAGACTCAAAAGACTCAGTTATGGGTAGGTTAAGAAGAAAGAAGTCCTTATCTTCTACTATTATTTGCTCCCTCTGAAGATAAGGTTGTGTGAAGTATGACTTAGTTTTAGCAAAGGTCACATCCATAGAAATAAGGAATTTTTGGGTCGATGGATGATAGCATTTATAGCCCTTTTTGGTTCAAGAATACCTAACAAAGACCATTTTGAGGGCTCTCAAATCAAATTTTCTCCTGTTTTGAGTATGAATATGGACAAACGAAACACATCCAAATATCCTAGGGATAAGATGGTTTGTAGTATGGAGTGTTGAAAAGAACTGAGATAACACTTATATCAAACTTTTTGAATGGAGAACTTGACTTGGTAATCTGTTTATGATATGTGTAGCTGTAAGGATAACTTCTCCATAGTAATTTTTTGGGATATTTTTGTAAAATAATAAAGCTCAAGTTGTAGAAAGAAGGTGATCATTTTTTCTCTTTGCCACTCCATTTTGCTGTGGGGTATAGAAACAAGAAGACTTATGGATGATTACCTTCTTTTGCAAGAATGTAGTTAATGTTTGCTCCCTCTGAAGATAAGGTTGTATGAAGTATGACTCAGTTTCAGCAAAGGTGACATCTGTAGAAACAAGGAATTTTTTAGTTGGTGAATGATATCATTTATAGTCCTTTTGGGTTCAAGAATATCCAACAAAGGCCATTTTGAGGGCTCTCAGATCAAATTTTCTCCTATTTTGAGTATGAATATGTACAAATGAAACACATCCAAATATCCTAGGGATAAGAAGGTTTGTAGTATGGAGTGTTGAAAAGAATTGAGATAACATTTGTATCAAAATTTTTGAATGGAGAGCTTGAGTTGGTAATTTGTTTATGATATGTGTAGTTGTAAGGATAGCTTCTCCCTAGTAATTTCTTGGGACATTTTTGTAAAATAATAAAGCTCGAGCTGTAGAAAGAAGGTGATCATTTTTTCTCTTTGCCACTCCATTTTGTTGTGGGGTATAGACACAAGAAGACTTGTGGATGATTACCTCCTTTTGCAAGAATGTAGTCAATGTTTGGCTAAAATAATCTTTGGCATTATCTAAACTAAACCTTTTGATACTAACTCCAAATTGATTTTTAATCATGGAATGAAAATTTGGGAGGACATCACTAACATTAGTTTTGGAATTGATTAAAAAAATCCAAGTGACTCTTCTGCAATCATTGATAAATGAAATAAACCATTATGCTCTAGAAATATTTGAAATTGGAGATGGTTCCCAAATATCATTATGAATTAAATCAAATAGAAATGAGATTCTTCTATTATTGATGGAAAATTCTACACGTTTGTGCTTTGCGAGTTCATAAGTTTCACAATTAAACATTTCCTTTTGTAAGCCTTTAAACAAATGAGGGAACATGATTTCAAGTATTTTGAATGAAGGATGTCCTAGTCTAAAGTGGTGAAGCAAAATCATGCCTTTATTGGTTGAATGACTTGTGGATAGGAGGGTTAGAGGTTGGTTCCACTTACTGGCACTTGTCTTTTCAATTTTTTCAAGATTGCATAATCCTCCCTTCTTCTTAGCAAGTCCAATAATCCTGCCCAAGTCCTAGTCCTAAAATAAACAATAAGTTGGAAAGAAGGTTACTTTGCAATTTAGATCTTGAGAAAGTTTGGTTATAGAGATGATACTTTTTGATAATTTTGGAACATGAAGAACATTTTTAAGAATCATATCATGATCAATTTTAACATTCCCTATACCAGCAATTGTGGTTGGTGATCCATCTGTCGTGGTAATTTTTCAATTACTAGGGTAGGGAAAATAAGAACTGAAATTATGAGATGCATGTGTCATGTGATCTGTGGCTCCTGAATCAATGATCCAGGAGTCTTTAAAATACTTATCAGAGGCACTTAAACAATGAGAAATTAGAAGCTCACTCGAATGTACCAACGAATAGATACCTAAATATTTTTCAAGAGTGGCTAGAAGATCCTTCAATTTCTCTATCCCTTCTTTGTTAAACTTCCTTGCTTCTAGAGCTTTCTCTTCTTCTTGTGAAGATGAGGCTTGGTTTTCTTGACCATGAATTTTTTTCCTTCCACCCTTATTTCCCCATTCCTTGCTTGGTGGCTTTTCATGAAGCTTGAAGCACATCTCCCTTGTATGCCTTGGTTTCTTGAAAAAAGTACACCACATGTTGTCCCTATTTTTATGAGGTTCATGACAACTGAGTTTGAATTCTCCTTTCCCATTCTCTCCATTTTTCTACTCCCTTCTTGGCCCACAACTTCCTCCATTAGTTAGCATTACCAAGGCATCAACTAGTTTTGATACTAACATAACAATAGGCCTACTCTCTTCAACTAATATAATAGAAATTACTCATTAAGAGGGGGGAGGTCATCTTTGCCAAGGACTTGAACTCAAACATGATTGAACTCATTATTAAGACCCACCAAAAAATCATAGGTTTTTTCTTTTTCTATGAAATTTTTCAAAATTACAGCATCCTCATTGCATTTCATTTGAATAACATGGTAGTGGTCCATCTGCTACCAAAGTCCCTTTAAAAGGTTGGCATACTTGATTATAGTCTAATTTTCTTTTTTAATGGTGGTTGTCTTAATATTCAAATCATAAATTTGTGTAGCATCTTTCACTTTAGAGTAAGTCTATCTCGTGGGTTCCCAGATATCTCGAGCCATGGGAAGAAACATGCATGTGTCACTTATTTTGAGTGACATCAAATTCTAGAGCCATGCCATGATCATCAAATCCTCCTCATTCCATTTTGCAAACTTGGTCTTTTGGTCCCATGTTGAAGATGTGATTTGATTTTCCTTTGCCTTTCAACACTATTTGCACCTATTGGGACCACTTCAAGTAGTTTTTTCTATTGAGTTGATAGGCTATTTTAATCTACTGAAGGTCTCCTAGTTGCAAGTTGGTGGAGGTTTCTACAAGGTAAGAGTGATCTTTGATTTTTCAGACATTTTGGAAAAGGAATAACATAGAGAAGAAGAGGATTACAGAAATAAGGAATGAATTACCCAATTGGAAACAATAATGAAGGCCATAGCAGTAGAAGAAATATGGCAATGAAGGCCAATTCAAAACCTAAGGCTCTGATACCATGATAAAATTTGAAAAGGAGGATAGATGAATGAATTGATGTACCTATAAGAGAAAGTTAGGAAGAAAGAAATCAATGAAGGGAAAGATGTTATGATATCACTAATACACCAATTATGAGGACGATGCTATGTCACAAGAGGGGGACATGACAAGATCCTACACATAAGATGGTCTAAGAGATGCCATTGATAATGTTCATACCTAGTCCTCATTAGAGTTGGCAAAAATTTCTCAATCCTCATTGATATACTAATGAAAGAAAAGGAAGTTAAAGGAAGAATAGAGAAATATGAGAGAGTGGAGATGAAACATAGAGTTGCAAAAAGTAGAAAATAATAAAACTAAGAAAGAAATAAGAGACATCACCTATACACCAAGATAAGGTGCTATGCCATAGAAGTGAAGCATGGCTAGATCCCACACAGTATTGATATTTATGCTAATAGATTGATAAATTTCCTCCCTATTCCACTCAAACTCAACACACCCTCACATGGAGTAAAGATGATAGAATACTCATTTCTCTCTACATGAGGCAAATCATCACTAACCATCCTTACCGTAATGTGGTAACATGAAGAAATATTAGTAGAATTAGACAAGTAGGGATTAGGGGAGCTAGACAAAATTACATGAGAGAGATAAAGGAAAAATAGTGATGAGAGGCTGGGTATCTAATGAGTAGTCTAGGTACCCCTACACCCAACCATACTAATCATGAAGCATTCAAGCACAATCCAGTCAAATTTCGTGGACTCTATAGCTTCTGGTACACTAGTCTTCTAGGAAGTGGACCTTTCCCTAAGGTCATTCATTGTCTTCCTAATTACACTTGTGATGTACAAAGGTATGATTAAGTGTAATCGAGGCATCTGATTTTTATTGTTTTATGTTTTATCTTGTTTGGTGCTTAGAGTAGAGAGATGAAATAATTTAACAACTAATCTAATTTAATCACTTAACTAGTCTCTAACTAATCTTAACATAAGCATCCAATCCCACTTTTTGTACATGTCCTAAACCCACGTATCCACTGTTGGTTTACCAAGCACTATGCTACTACGCGCATCAAGGAATAACACTATTGGGATTACCAAGAAAATATGTGTTTACACTTGAAGTAGGCATACTTATGTACTTAATCTATTTAGCTCAATTAATTAACTAATCACTTAAACTATAATTTATCTTAATTAATTGCATACTTCATGAAAACAATAAATGCATAAATAAATCATTAATCTATTCCAAGTGTTGCAAGGTTTGATCAAAAGGCTCATCTGTATTGCTGTACATACTAGCATGGCTCAAGTACAGTAGTGCTCAAATAAAGATCTGTATACTTTCTGACTCCTATTGTAGGCACTCAGAGAAATATTCTAACTTTCAAATGGACAAACTATAAGAGCTTTGCTACTACTATAACTTCTATATGCATAAAAATAGCTAGGAGCTTGTATTTATAGTTTTTTCTATAGGACTGCATTGATAGGGCCCTGTAGATGTAACAAATGCTATGTCGATGTGACCCCATCAATAGGGAAACACCACATAAATGAGGCCCCATCGATGTGGGCCTGTCAACAAGACCACATCAATAGGGGCACTTTTACATGACACTTTGATTCTCATCATACCCTCATGACTAAATGAAAACTCATCCTCAAGTTTCCATAGAAAATTGGAAAGGTATGGGATTATTGACTAACTCTTGAAATAACAAATTGACATAACAAAATTGAGTGCTAAAGTGTACAAATTAAAAAATTGCAACAAATGATGGTGTTCATGATACAAAATTAAACACCATGACATGACTACGTAAAAATTGGGTGGCACATCCTCTAGTGGCATGAAGGTGATGGAGAAGATCAAATAGTCCTAGGGGGTGGAGGCTCATGAGGTTTTGAAGAACCTTCACTGGCATCAAGCACATGATGTAGTTAAGGTGGTTGTGCCTATCCTACTATGGCTACAACCTCTAATGAAAAGCAAAAGGAATCTAGTAATGCCTTCATCTTCTCCTCCTTGCTTCGAGGATCATTCATAGTCCACACGACATCACCAATGTGGGCTAGCATGGGGATATCCCATGGACATGGCATTATTAGGAACATCTTATTCATGTTGATAAACTAGGTAGCGAACTGGTTGCATTTGATATTGAATACCCTGACTACTTTCTACAGCTCCTACTAGTTATTCATGTTCTTTGCTAGGTTTTCAATAGTTGATCATTGATCAATGAATCATGCTTTAAGAACTAAGAGTTTATCATTTGCCACTGTAAACTTTTTCTTGGTGTCTTTCTGATGCTTGAACTCAACCTCATACAACAAGTGCAAGCTAGCCTCTTGTTTCTCCAATTCTAACCATGGTCGTTCAGCAATCAACATGGCTAGATTTACATAATGGAGATTGGCAAGCTCTATATATGCTATCATCTTCTCAATTTGCAACTTCTTTATGTAGATTTTTGCTTTATTGTAAGCATCTATCCAATCAATGATGGGTTAACATAATTCTTTCCCTTGCTAGAGTTGTTAGAGGACTTCATTCACTTTCACCTTCACCAATTGGATGTGTTTTTTATTTACTTTTATAGACTGAACCACTCTTTGTAATGATCTTTGAATTTCTCAAATTTGAGAGCTTTTGATTTCCAGAAGACTACCTTGATTGTAGTTTTTTGGAAAAGGGTATGGACCTCCTCCATGGAGAGATTTTTTTTTTTTTTTGCTACCAATCTCCTCAGTTTTGTGTTTGCTCTAGCTAGTTGCTCTTGCTATTAATGGATGAAATCGATTAATTGTTGTTTATGCTTAGCAACATTTCATAGGTAATGGTTCTCTGTTGTTAATTGTATGTTCTCTTAGTAGGTCTGATCCAAGGTCTTCCAAATCATGTGTTGTGTAACCTCTGCCAAGGATCAATAGAACACTACCATCTCCATTGCATCCTCAAACCCTTTAAGTCTAGTGTTAAGTTGTTCAATAGCTCCATCTCTTGTCAGTGTTGGATTGAAAAATGCAGGATCAGCAATCTAGGCTCTTAATTCAACAACTTTCTTAGCCAAGTGTTCATTTAGCTCCCTAGTTATTTTGAGTTACCCTTCCAAGATGATATTCTTGCCCCTTGCCTCTAGCAACACTGACTGGGTTGTAGTGATATTGTCCAGAAGGTCAAAGACATCCAAAAGTAGTTGCCCAATTTCCACTAGTCAGTCCAACAAATCTTCATGCTATGCTTCATTTATTTTGCTGCTTGTGGTTCCTTCAGATGTCTGCACATCTTTGAGTGCAGCGATGTTTGGTGCAAATGCTACAAGTGCATTGAGCATTTTGGCAATATGATTAGCAACTGCTTTTGTTGTAGTCTCCTACACCTTTTGCTACATCACTAATATAGTTGCTCCTTCATCTTCTTCCAAGTGCACTAAGAAGGTTGCAACATTTCTAAAGATTTTTGGGAGTAGCTATTGTTCTACGAGAGATACTATGACCTCTCTAGTGCTTGAATTCAACCTCATGGACAACTATGTTCTTTGGGCTAAGAAAATAAATCCACCTCCACCCATCAAAATAATTATCTGGGCCACCTCATTTAGGTGACTTGTTGCTAGTCTTTACATGGATGGGTCCCTATCACTCATGCTTGCTCATTGTTCTTGTTCACTTAAGAGCCATTCTTGGTATTCACACAACCATTGGGCAATTGCAGCGATGTTTGACATAGTTGTTTGAGTGGTAGGTGGAGGTGGTGATCACTACTCCTCTTCTTAGATAGTTGTTGCAAGCGTCTTGTCTTTCATCATTTTTGCCCAATTGGTAGCTAAAACATGCTTGATAACATCATTGGTATAACGGGCTATTACTTCCATCCAATAGAGTTTTTTGATGAGGCATGGGAAGGGGAGTGTCTTCCTTCCATGTTCATTTTCTTTAAACTACTTCTCCATCTCTAGATAGATCAATTGTGGAAGGTGGACAGGGAATCTCCCACTTAGAGTAGCACATGCTCAAGTATAGAAGGTGGTGATTTTGCTTGGCCTCATTGTGGGATTGAGGTGGAAGGCTACAATCTTGTAATGGATCCTCTCTACTAGTGTCCTATGTACCACTCCCTAGTGGAAGTGATGATTGGCCACATGGGAGAGGCCTTTAGTTGGTCCTGCACTTTTTTTGGTGCTTGTTCTAGGAATGGGCCAAAGTTTAACTCCTAGAGCACTATTTTCTGGACCTATCATGATCTAATCTAATTTAGGAAAGCCTCTATTAAGGTCACCTACAAATTTTCTTGTGGTGCTACGCATAATCCTGATGGAAGTGTTCTATTATTGTTACTAGTTTTGGAATCTGTCTGATAGATTCCACTTTTTCCTCTTCTTTAAGAGGACTTGTGGCATGAGTTGTAAGTAGTTTTTCTTCGGCCTCTTCTTGTTCTAGGTCATTTCTCCCTTGGTTGAGCTGGTCCTACTTCCTACGTGTGCTTTCTCTTTGGTGCCATCTGCGATCACAACACATCCATGGATTAGTAGATATAATGTGTAACTTTAAATATTTGAATACCTTTTCTCATTAGTTAGTTACACTTTCACTATGATTGGACCATGGTAGATTAATTATTTTATTATTTTTTATTAACTATTTATTTGTAGATGTCACCAGAGCTTATTGGAAAGGTTTAACTCTTGTAATTTTATGTTTAAGAGTTGATTTCTTAGTTAAACCCTTGTGGGAGTTAGAAAAATGGTGAAAACATTTCTAACAAAAATGGCACATTTGTGGCCTCCATGATGAAGAGCTTACCTTCGGTAGCTGCAAGGTTGAAGAATGAAGTGATTTGGATAAATAGTTAGGAAGTTATGAGCTTTAGAAGGTTCTAGGCTTTGAAAAATTGAAAAAAATCCTTTGGTGTTTATGAGAAAATGTAAAAATTTCCAAGTGAGGTCATGCCTATATATAGTATTTTTCCATTATGTTGACAGGGCCCTATACATGAGGCCTTGTATACGGGTTTTCTCTATTAACGAGGCTCATAGGTAAAATTTTGAAATTTGAATATCTTAAAAAATACAAAGAATTTTTCAATGAATTTGGGGTCCATGGAGTCCTAGAAAAGCTAAGAATATGATAAAATTATTGAAGAGGATTTTTGAAAGCTCAAAATTTGAAAATTTTGACAAAGAATATGTTTAATGAACAAAATATATAAAGGAGCACATGGTCTGATGTAGAAGATGGGTGTATGAAAGACTATGATTGTAAGAATGTCGAAGGATAAGGTACTTAATAAACCCAACTAAGAGATATGCAAGTGGATCCTCTCCATAGCAGGAATATTCCTTTTTTGCCCTTACATAACCTTAACCTAAGGAATCCATGGGTCCCATAGGCGATTAAAGGTTAATGGAAGTTAAGGACCAAAACCCAAAAGAGTCTATCTAAGAATTCAAGTATGTTAGACCAAGACACAGAATCAAGACCATGGACACTAGTAGTGAGGCGAATTATGGTTAACATAGATGGATGATGAAGAAGGTGGAATGGAATTTCAAATTGAGGTCATAAGAAGTCCCTTATGGAGTTTTGTGTTTAAAATGACTTAAGAAGATCCATTCTTAGTCTAGACCAAAATCAACCCCTGTCAATGACTTCACATCATCACTCCAAGATTGATCCACCTCCTTAAGAAATAAGAGTGCTCCCATAGAACAACCACCACTCCATTAAGAGATAGAGAGAGAGAGAGAGAGAGAGAGAGAGAGAGAGAGATAAGCAAGAAGTGGGAGAGGGCCTTAGTTAGAGGGGACCTTCAGGCATGGGTAACATGTCTTTTTGGTTCCATAAGTAGTGCTTATAGCCCATTTATTTGTCTAAGGGATGTGCTTTGAATTCCCATCATGTGTTTTTTTATTTGTTTTCTTTTTTCTCTTTTTGAATGGGAACCACACAATGCAAAGATTTTATTTGAGTTCCTATTATTGGATGACATGGAATGGTAAGAAGTTTATGGAAAACACTGAAGCACCCAAGCAAGTAGAAGAGTACAAAGAGTATTGAGTTCCCTTGAAGTCATACCTTGTACAAACCTTTGAGTCCTTCCCAATTTTGGAAACTACCAAGGTCACCAAATTATCAAAATTTTAGTTAATAAAAGGGACCTCAAACTTCTAAAATAAGGAAAACCATAGAGTTTGTGAATGGGTGGATGTCGTGGACTCACTGCCTATTCCATGAAAAAGCAACCATGATTGAGCCATCGATACAAACATTAATAGAAAAAACCACCATTAATAGTAGCCATACATTAGCAAATAAAAACCATACATTAGCAAATAAAACATTAAGCACAAACCACCATTAATAGTAGCTACAACACCATTGTGTCTTCTTGGCACAAAGCACATTTTATTAGCAAAAACGTGAAAATGATACTCAAACAAAACAAAGTAAAATATATAAGAAAGTTTAAAAGATTTAAGAAAGATTTAAATGTACTAACAATGGTCTAAAATAGGAAAAATTTTGAAAATAAAAAGGTGTGAAATAAATATATTGTAAAATCAAAAACGTGGAAAACAAAAAATAGAAAAAAAAAACACTACAAAGCCACATGGATGATTAGCATGGATGGCCATCTCCCCCATGACTGAGTTGGAAGCAGGAGATTCAAAAAATTGAGTGTGGTTGTCCATTCATTGAGGTATCTATTGCACTGGCTTGCTTGGGCTCATGGAAAAGCTTCACTTGTTGGATGTTAACCAACTACTTTTTATTTGGGCTCTTAGGTTTGTATATGGTCATGGCCCCAAAAGGAAAGGTTTCATTAATTATATAAGGTCTCTTCCACAATGTTTGAAACTTTTTTTTCTAGGGTATATGTGTGGGGTTCCAGTAGAGAACCTTATCTCCTAGTTGAAATTTTACTTTTCGAATTCTCAGGTCATGTCATTGCTTGTTGAATTCCTTGTAAACTTTATTTAAAGACAAGGCCACTAATTTTTTTTTTCTAGCACGTTTGGGTTGATCAATCTTTCTTTCTATGCTAGGCTTATGTCAATATTTAGTTCATAGGCGTTTGAGAGTGTATGGAGCTAGGATTGAATTGGGAGCATTGGAAGTTTTCTGTACACTAGCTCATAGGGAGAGTAGCCAATAGGGAGTTTCCATGTTGAGTGGTAGGCCCAAAATACATTTTTGAATTTTGTGCTCCAATCTCTGCTATATTTTCTTATGGTCCTTGTTAGGATCTTTGTGATCTCCTTATTAGTTACCTCTGCTTGATCGTTGGCTTGGGGGTGATAGGGTGTTATTGATTTCTGTTCGACCCCTAAGTGTTGCATAAGTTTTTCAAAGGTGGCACTTGTAAAATGAGTTCCATTATCAGAAATTAGTGCATGTGGCACCCCAAACTTCTTTACAACATTTTTTTGTACAAATCTAGTAGCAATGGATGATGTACAATCAGTGATAGCTGCTACTTCTGCCCATTTGGTGCAATAGTCAACTGCTACGATGATATATGCCTTTTCATTGGACATGGGTGTGATGGGACCCATGAAGTCAATGCCCCATATGTCAAAGGATTCTAATGGTTGGATCCACTATTGAGGAATCTCCATTCATGTAATCATCCCACCATCTCATTGATAGTGTTCATAAGATCAGACAAAATGGTGGGCATCCCTAAAGATTGTAGGCCAATAGTAACTTGCCATCAAGATTTTTATGGTCATGTGCCTCCCAACATAGTGGCCTCCTCAAGGGCCTTCATGAGCATGCTAGAGAATATGTAGTTTATTTGTATCAAGGACACACCAACGAACAAGGCCATCTACACACACCTTGTAAAGGTATCCATTAATTTCCATGAAGTACTTTGTTGGATGAAGAAACTATTGTTTCTTTCTAAAGTCCAAACCTTGTGGCATCTCCTAAGTGAGAAGGTAAGTGAGGATGTCATCATACCATTTTGTTTCTATAGGCACTTGGTTATTTATTGCTCTTGTAAAGTAGAGTTCATCTAAAAATTGATCAAAGAGCAAAATCTCCTCCTCTTTGTTATTCCATCTTAACTGAGAGTTATGGTCAGTGACCACATTTCTAGTCCCTTTCTGATCTATCATTATGAGATCGAATTCCTACAAAATCACAAGCCACTATATGATACAAAGGCTCACCATTGGCTTGTTTATTAGAAAGTGGATGGCACTATGATCTATGTGCACAAACACCTTATATCCAAGCACATAGTGCCTAAACTTTTCAAGAGCAGACACCACTACCATTAGTTCTTTCTTAGTTGTGGTGTAATTCAACTATGCACCCACAATGCGTTAGCTTCCATAGTAGATGTAATATGGATGTTTTTTATCATCCAACTATGATGAGTAGTGAGGTACCCCTACACTCAACCATACAAATACGAGCATTTCATGCACAATCCAGTTCAACTCCAAGGACCAAGTGCTTATGTGCCTTAATGGAACACTTAGGGTTAATCAATCATTGTCTTCCCAAACTTACTTGTATTGTCATGGTTGTTGATGAGCCACGATATCGCATTTGCCTCGCAATATCGCGTCTTGCCTCAATTTCTATAAATAAGAGGCGGCTTCCCTTGTTCTGGGGAGAGACTTAGACCCTTAGCTAAACTCTTGCAGTTTTACCATTCCAGAGTTAGAATAATTCCTATGTGCCCGCAGTAGGATTCCTAAAGTGAACAAATATTTATTCAAGCAAATTGTACTTGAGCACATATTTGTGTACAGAAATAAAGACGAACTTTATGATAAACTTTGCAGCATACAAATTAAGCTAAATAGTAATTAATTATTATTGAATGTTTAAATTCTTTTCTAGTTAATTAATCTCTCTCTCAACCCTTGACTCTCCTAGTTAAGTACACTCAGTACGACCACTTCGAGCATGTGTGTAGCGCTTGGTAACCCAGTAATGATTAGTGTTTGGTAATCCCAACAGTGTTACACTGGTTCAGGATGTGTGCAACAAGTGGGAACAAATACTAGTGTTAGGAACAGTTAGAACTTAATTAGTGAATAGTTAATGAAAGTTAGTCATTTAGTTCTCTTTACCTTCCCCTATTAGCATAAGACATTAAAAAAGATAAAAGTTATAAAAATCATATACCTTAAGCTTACTTAACCATACAACCATGACAATATAAGTAAGTTTGGGAAGACAACGATTAATTAACCTTGAGTGTTCCATTAAGTTGCGTAAGCACTTAGTCCTTGGAGTTTAATTGGATTGCGCATGAAACGCTCGTATTCGTATGGTTGAGTGTAGGGGTACCTCGCCACTCATCATTGGTGCCGTTGCTAGGGACTTAGTTGTTTATGCACTACATAGAACATAGGAAATCATCCATATCATTGGAATGCTAGGACAAACCCTTAGGGTTAATCAAGGAAAGATAAGACAACAGTAAATCGCACACCGAACAAGACAAAATGTCTTCTTCTCCACATAAGAGCATTTCATCACCTAGGACTAACACAAGAGACATTTGGCGGCTTAATACACATAACCCAGATCCCCCAGTTCCTCAACAATTTCGTGTGGTATATACTCATCACGATGAGTATGTACCCAACTTTACCTTTATTCTCCATCAAGATGAACAACTACATTGGAGAGACTTGGAAGGTAACATAGTGTTGCCTCCAGACCAATTAGTCCCCAACATGCTCCTTCATGCTCTCTCATGAATAGGCATGTCATTTTTGTACATGGAATATGTTGCATGCAATCATGACACAAGGGACTACCATCCCACAGAAGCATAACATCAAAGGGACTTGCAACAGCAGAGTCACCACACATCCTTGAAGGGTAAATGGCCCCATAATGCCTCGCATGTCTTAAGAGAAATTGGGAATGGTGAACCTGCTTCAATAGGTTCCCCACCAAATGATGTTCCCCCTCTTAACAATGGTCAAGAGGTGGTGTATCAAAACCTTCACTCCATGGTTCACAAGCATGGTTCTGATCCCCACGAACACGAAGTGTTCAATGAGGGAACAAAAACACATGATAAGGGTGGACATTCTGATCATAATCACGATCAAGGCCATAGCCACTGAAGAGAAGGTAGAAAACACCATCATGGAGATGGTTCTCCTTCTTCTTCACCTTCATTGTCACATTCACTCTCTCCTTTTGTATTCGGGTGTAGCCATAAGGGAACCAACCGTGAGGATAAAGGGAAACAGAGTGAAAAACACCAATGAGATAGTCGAGAACGAGGACGAGGGGACTCTAAGGAATCAAGGCATAGAAGAAGGGAGAGTAGGGAACCACGTAGACACCATAGACACTATGAATGAGATGACCATGAAGAATCCCAACTCATGACTAGAAGCATGTTAGATATCACAGAGGCTATAAGAGTTCCCACACGGCACCAAAAGGATAGTAGGATCAAGAGGTTAGACATGAACAACATCCCACGATTTAAAGGGGGATACAACACTGATCCTCAAAATCATTTACAAGCATTCCATGATGCATGTGCCTTGCAAAACATAGAGAACGAATGGCAAAAATTGAAGTTGTTCCCTAGGAGACTGGTGAAAGAAGCGAAAAGCTGGTACTAGTCTTTAGAACAGGAATCCATTTCAAGGTGGAGTACAATGTTAGAACTATTTAATGATAAGTACCAAACATACTCTCAAGTGTCTAACCTATGAAAGAAAATCCAAGGATGGAAGCAAGGAAATCATGAACCCTTGGATGTTGCCATGGGTTGCTATTACGCACTATTACATCGTTGCTCTGGCCATGATTATTCGCAGTGGGATCAACTACATCATCTTGTAGATGGACTTAGGCATGAAACAAGGAGAATCCTTGGAACGTATGCCCAAGGGAGATTATCAAAGCTTAAGTCTAATCAGGTTCATAGATTGGTAGAGTAGGTAGCCAAGGAAGAAGGGGAGCTATGTAAGAGAAAAAGTACAGAAAAGTACAACCGAGATCCTTCCCTCCGCAAAAGGGGAGTGGGATTCTGTGAGGAGGAAGAAGAGTCACCACTCGAAGAGATGGTGAATAGAAAAACCTTGCCACTTAAAAAATTGACAATAGAAGTGTTGGAAAAGGTAGATCAAATGTGGGACTCCCTTGATAGTAGGTTTGAAACTATTCATAAAATTGTAGAGGAGTCTAGGGAGTGCAGTAGTGACCATGACAAAAAGAAAAAGAGAGAAGTGGACAATGCATGTAACAAGGGTAAGGGAAAAATGGCCATCACCGAAGAGGTTGTGGATTCAGACATGGACAATGATGGTGGATGTGAGATATGCCAATAACACCATCCTAAGGGATGTTGCCCAGTAATCTCACATCTACAAGAGTTTGGGATGTATGCACTCAACCCACAACTTAATAAACAGCAAGCACCCCGACGGTTACCTTATCCCCAAGGTAACCCAAGGCAGTTCCACCAATCTTCAACATACTATCCAAGTGGAACTCCACCATAACCAGTTGAGCAACATCAATAGTGGCAATACCCACAGTCATGGGGGATGCCACCACCAAGGCAACAATACCCCTACCGGCAACCAGACCCATATGGCTACTACGTGCAGCATCCAATCTCTCCACGTGACTCTGTTGGTCACATTACATCACAATATCACTACCAAGCTCGTGAGTATTTTAGAATTCCCTCTTCTAGGGTAGATAACCCACAAACATACCATCCTCCAAATCCATCCGTAACTCTCACACCGATAGCTCCATTACCACCCACTCTCACAATGCAAGGGGAACTCCCCACTTAACCGTAGCAACGCAATGCCACAAGGGCTATAAATACTCAACCCATTGTTGGTTCTGACAACCATATAAAGAGACAACCTTTCTTCAGAACCAATAGTCCAACAAGCCCTCACAACCACAAGTAATTGAGCCTTTGAACGCCTCTCCATCAAATAAGGCTTCAGAGCTCCCTTCATACTTGAATGACAACTAATGGTGAATGGGATGACATGTGAACATATCAACATTACAACACATGGCAACATTCGTGTTCATGACTACAAGAATGAACACTATACATAATTGACATCCAGCCTTATTTGGCAACTAAGAGAGAAGAGAGAGAGAGAGAGAGAAAAGGAGAAGACGTGTTGCTGTTGACGCCAAGATTGCGCCTTCCGTTGTCCATCCATAGTCGCGCCATCAATCTTTTTTCTTGCATAACCGTTCCAGCACCAGTCCATCCTGAGTGTTTCCTCTAGGTCTAGTCCATTGCTGTATGATTGCCATCTACACACACAACATAGTCACATATGAGCAAGGATAAGTAAATCATAATACAGTTGATACCTTGGCTCGGTGTAAGATCCATTGGCTAAGTTGTGATATGGCCAATGCAAATTCTAGAGATATAACACTAGTGACTACCCAAGGTGTGGGGGTTAGGAAAAATTGAAAAAATTGGACCAAGGCCCCCATGACTAAGAGCGATCCTCCGGTAGCGATAGAATAGAAAAATATAAAAAATAAGAAAGACAAAGAAAAAGAAACAATAATAATGCCAATAAAATGGATGTCAGAGATGGGAATGAAACAAAACAAATAAAAAAATATTGATTGCAAAAATGTTTAAGGGAAAGAAGTTAACTAATGCACCAAATAGGAATGCCAATGGGTCCTCCCCAAAGCAAGATCATGCCCTTTATTCCCTGACAAACCCATATTCAAAGAGTCTGTAGGCTCTAGAAATGTCGTTTGGAAGCAAGAGTTAAAGACTTAACCACAAGAATCCACCAAAGAGAAAACAGTGCATCAACCAAAATATAGACTACTGATATAACTGGCAATGAAGTGGGAAATGGAGAAAGAATGATGGGAAGAAGAGAATGGAATGGAGTCCCAAGAACAAGGTGGTGTATAGCCTGTTGTGTATTTATGGTTAATGTGACTAAGTAGATCTCATTCCAAATCCAACCTCAAACAATCCACATCTAGTGACTTTGCATTAATACACTTGGCCAATCCTTCCACTTGAAGTAACAAAAATGCTTCCGCCAAAGAGTCAACACCATTCTAAGGAAAATAAGAAAGGGAAAAGTAGGAATCGAGAAGGAGCCTTGGTTAGAGGGAACATGTTTGTTTAGTTCCATAACCAGTGCTTGTATCCCAGATGATTATTTTGTCTAAGGGGTGTGCTTTGAATTCTCACTATTTTTTTTTTGTGAGAACCACACCATGCAAAGACTTATTTTTATAAGCTCAGCTTCCCGATAATGGAGCAATGTCGAAATGGTAAGGAAAACTCAAGAAGAAAACATCTAAGAACCCAAGAGAATAGCCAGCACAAATGCATCAAATCCCTTTGAAGTCACACCCTTTTTAGTCCTTGAGTCCTTTCTTAGTTTGAGAAATGCCCAGTCACCAATTCGTTAATAGTTTTATTATTAAAGAAGGGAATTGTACAATTCCAAGCCAAGAGAGACCATAGAAATTCATGGATGCATGGATGACGTGGACTCATTGCCTATTATATCAAAAGAACCATACCTTAGTATCAACATTATAACTGTAAGGTAAAAACCAAACATTAGCAATCAATAGAATACAGTTCATACCACCATCAGGAGCACTTATTAGGTGACAAATCTAACAAAAAAAAAATAACAAACAAAGACAAAAACAAAAACAAAAACCAAAAAAATAAAATAAAAAAATAAAAACAAACAGTCACACAAAGAAATGAGAAAGTATAACAATGTTGCAAAACAAAAATAAGAAAAATTAAAGAAATTTGTAAAAAAAATGTGTAAAACAAAAAATTAAAAAGGAACTGAGGGCCTCAAATGGTTAGTAGGGGTGGCCGTCTCCCCCATGACTGAGTTGGAAAGAGGAGATCCGAAATGGTGAGTAGGGTCATCCCTTCTCAGAGGTATTATGTGCACTGACCGTTCTAAATTCATGGAAGGGTTTGGTCTGTTGCACATTGACTAATAATCTCTTATCAGGGCTCTCAAGTTTGTATATGGTCATGGCCCCTAAAGGAAAGGTTGCATGAATAATGTAAGGTCCTTCCCATAGTGTTTGAAATTTTGTGCATTGTGGCACATGTGTGGGGTTCCAATAGAGAACCTTATCTCCTGGTTGATACTTAACCTTTCAAATATTCAAGTCATGACGTTTCTTGTTATATGCCTTGTGCAACTCATTTGATGACAGGATAGCTAATTGGTTTTCTTCTAGCACGTTTAAAGTTGCCAACCTTTGTTTTTGTGCTAGATCAAGATCGAGGTGGAGGTCACAAGCCATTGATAATGTATGAAGCTCGGTTTGAATCAGAAGTATTGGAAGCTTTTCGTACACTAACTCATAGGGAGAGTAGCCTATAGGGAGTTTCCAGGTGGAGCAGTATGCCCAAAGAGCATCATTCAATTTAGTGCTCCAATATCGCCTATACTTGCTAATTGTCCTAGTCAATATTTTAGTGATCTCCTTGTTGGTGACCTTCGCTTATTTGTTAGCTTATGGGTGATAAGGTGTACTTAATTTATGTTCAACCCCTAAGTGTTGCATTAACTTTCGAAAAGTTGCACCTGTGAAGTGTGTTCCATTATCTGAAATAAGTGCACATGGCACACCAAACCTATTTATGATTTTTTGTTGCACAAATCGTGTAGCTATAGATGATGTGCAGTCTTTAACAACAACCACTTCAACCCATTTTATTAAATATTCTATGGAAACTACAATGTAAGCTTTTCCATTGGAAAATTGGTGTAATGGGCCCCATAAAGTCTATTCCCCAAATGTCGAAGGGTTCTAACAGTTGAATCCATTGTTGTAGACCCTCCATTTTAGCATTCATTCCCCCATCACATTGACAGTGCTCACAAGATTGGACAAATTGATGGGCATCCTGAAAAACTATTGGCCAATAATATCCTGCAAGCAAGATCTTAATAGTCGTTCGTCTCCCCGCATAGTGACCCCCATAAGGACCCTCATGAGTGTCTTGGAGAACTCTCAGTTGGTCTACCTCGGGCATGCACCATTGAACCAAGCCATCATAACACACTTTGTAAAGTTGTCCATTGATCTTCATGAAGTACTTATCTCTGTGAAGAAACTATTGTTTCTTTCTAAGGTCCAGCTCCTGTGGTGTTTGTTGAGTAGGGAGATAGGTGAGAATGCTACTATACCAGTTCGTCTCCGTGGGTAGTCGGTTATTCACTACACCGGCAAAGAGGGCTTCATCAAGAAAATGATCAAACATTACATATTCATCCTCTTTACTATCCCAGCACAACCGAGATAAATGATCTGCAACTATGTTCTCGGTGCCTTTTCGATCGATCATCATTAGATCGAACTCCTGTAGAATTACCAACTATCGTAGAATACAAGGGCTAACCGTTGGCTTGTTCATGAGGAACCAGATTACACTATGATCCATGTGGATGAACACTTTGTAACCTAACACATAGTGCCTAAACTTATCTAGTGCAAACACTACAGCCATTAATTCTTTCTCTGTAGTTTTGTAGTTAGGTTGTGCACTGATGATACTTCTACTTGCATAGTGGATGTAGTAAGAGAATTTTTGGTCATCTAATTATGTAAGTATGGCTCCTAAGGCATAATTAGATGCATCAGTCATGATGTGGAACAGTATGGACCAATTAGGAGCTTGTAGAATGGGAGTTTCTACTAGCTTTCATTTCAAGGTTTTTAATGCTCGTTTACATTCCTTGGTCCACTCAAAAGGTATGTCCTTCTTTGTTAGCTCTACCAACGATTTTGCAATCTTAGAGAAGTTCTCAATGAATCTCCTATAGTAGCCAGTGTGTCCAAGAAATGACCGAATGTCTTTGATAGTTTTTGATTAACGAGTGATTCCTTAGATAACCCTAATTTTATCTGGGTCTACCTCTATTCCTGCATGTGAAACCTTATGCCCAAGTACTATGCCTTTTTGGACCATTAAATGGCTTTTCTGCCAGTTAAGCCTTAGATTGGTTTCTACGCATCTTTTCAGCACTTTCTCTAATCGATCCAAGGCTTGATCAAAACTTGTTCCATAGATGGAGAAGTCATCCATAAATACTTCCACTCTGTTCCCTATCTACTATTGGAATATTCTTAGAACTAGGCGTTGAAACGTGGTAGGAGCACTACACAAGCCAAATGGCATTTGTCTATACGCAAACATTCCCCAAGGACTGGTGAACATTATCTTGGCTTGGTCTTCTAGGGCTATCTATATTTGGTTGTATCCACTATAGCCATCCAGGAAACTGTAATAGCAATGCCCTACTATGGTGTCTAAGACTTTGTCAACGAATGACAACAGAAAGTGATCCTTAAATGTTGTCATGTTCAGTAGCCTAAAATCTATGCACATCCTCCATTTGCCTCCTTTTTCAGGCACGATTACCAGAGGGATAACCCATTCGCTATCAACAATGGGATATATGAACCTAGCCTTAAAAAGCTGTTCTATTTCTTCTTTTACTACTTGCTTCAATTTTGGGTTCAATCACCTCTACGGTTGTTTTCGAGGTTTCATGGAGGGGTCAGTTTAAATCCTATGCTGGAATATCCTAGGATCTATTCCAGTTAATTTGGGATATGACCAGGCAAAGGCTTTTGACCACTTGTTTATTACTTTCAGCAGTCTTCCTTTTTGTTTGGAAGCAAGTCTTACATTAATAATTACTGATCTTCCATTTTCAAGAATCATATATTCCAGACTGGTGGGCAATGGTTTCAATTCTAGGAGCTCTTGTTTAAATTTTTCAGGAATTTCCAACTTCCCCCAGTTGATGTTTTCAAGGTTAAGGCTTGGAAGTTGGCAACGAACTTGCTCTAGTGCGTCTATGCTTTCGATGTAAGCGCAAGTTATTCCCTCAGTTAGTTCTGTGCACATTAGTGAGTTGCTCTCTTGATCAGCTATCAACCACTAGGTGTCTTCTTTTCATGTGGCTGCTACATACAGACACTTTTTTATGTTAATGTTTTGTGCACACTGGTTGCATATAGGCAATGCTAAACTTTGCACAACCCATGATCTCTACATGCAATTGCACCCTGTATCACTGTATGCGATGCATGGAACCTTCTTCTTCTTGATCTTTCCAAAAGTGTTCTCCTTAGATATTTTCAAGGAAAGATCATGGATTCCTAGGCATGCATCTATAGTACTTATCCATGCCCTTCCCATTATTATTGGGAAGTCCCCTTTACCGTTATTCACTTGTATCACTAGGAAATCAGCTGGGTACGACCACCCACACACAGTGGTGACGATGTCCTCCACTAGTCCCCAGGGAACAGTGATGGATTGGTCGAGCAGATCTAGGCAAATATTGTTCTTCTTTAATGGAGGTATGTTCCAAGCTTTGTACATTTCTTGCGATATTAAGTTAACTCCAGAACTTGAATCCAGAAGAGCTTTGCATGGCTCATTCCTAGCGATTTGGAGATAGATTAGAGGGCTTCCAGGATCAGAGAATTTCCTGAGAAGGTGGCCAACCTTGATCCAGTCAGTAATGGCATGTGTTAACATAATTGTATGCATTGATCTCGGTGTTTAGTTCAAAGGGAGATTTGAAGCTTTATTTGATGGGAAGACGTTCAGAGGTTCAACCGCTTGTGGTTGTAAGGGCTTGGTTGGATTGTTGGTTTTGAAGAAAGGTCTTTTCTTCATATGGTTGTCAGAACCAACAGTGGGTTGAGGATTTACAACCCTTGTGGCATTGCGTTGCTGCGGTTGAGTAGGAAGTTCCCCTTGCATTGCTGGAGCAAGTGGTAATGGAGCTATTGGTGTAAGAGCTGCAGATGGATTTGAAGGATGGTATATTTGTGGGTTATCTCCCCTAGGAGAAGGAGTCCTATAATACTCATGAGCTTGGTAGTGATGTTGTGGTGTAACGTAACTAACAGAGTCACGTGGAGAGATTGGATGCTACACATAGTAGCCATATGGGTCAGGTTGCCGGTATGGGTATTATTGCCTTGGTGGTGGCATCCCCCATGACTGTGGATATTGCCACTATTGATGTTGCTCAATGGGTTGTGATGGAGTCCCACTTGGATAATATGTTGAAGGTTGGTGGAACTGCCTTGGATTACCTTGGGGATAACGTAACCGTCAAGGTGCTTGTAATTTATTTAGTCGTGGGTTCAGTGCATACACCCCAAACTCTTGTAGATGTGAGATCACTAGGCAGCATCCCTTAGGATGGTCGTATTAGCATATCTTGCATCCACTATCATTGTCAATTTCTGAATCCACAACCTCTTCTGTGATGGCCATTTTGCCCTTACCCTTGTTACATGCATTTTCCACTTCTCTCTTTTTCTTTTTGTCGTGATCACTACCTCGCTCCCTAGACTCCTCTACAATTTTAAGAATAGTTTCAAACCTACTATCCAGAAAGTCCCACATTTGGTCAACCTTTGTCAATACTTCTAATGTTAACTTTTGGAGAGGCAAAGTTTTCTTATTCACCATCTCTTCAAGTGGTGACTCTTCTTCCTCACAAAATCTCACTCCCCTTTTTTGGAGGGAAGGATCTTAGTTGTATTCTTCCACACTTTCTCTCTTTCATAGCTCACCTTCTTCTTTGGCAGCTTGCTCTAGCAGTCTATGAATTTAATGAGACCTAAGCTCCAATAACCTTCCTTAGGCATATGTCCCAAGGATTCTTCTTGTTTCATGCCTAAGTCCTTCCACAAGATGGTGTAGTTGATCCCGCTGTTAATAACCATCGCCAGGGCAGCGATGTAACAGTGCGTAATAGTGGCCCATGGCAGCATCCAAAGGTTCATGATTTCCTTGCTTCCATCCTTGGATTTGCTTTCACAATTTAGACACTCGGGAGTACGTTTGGTACTTATCATTGAACAGTTCTAACATTGTACTCCACCTCTGAATGGATTCTAGTTCTAAGGACTGGTACCAACTTTCAGCTTCTTTCACTAGTGTCCTTGGGAACAACTTCAGTTTTTTCCATTTTTTTTCTATGTTTTGCAAGGCACATGCATCTTGGAATGCTTGTAAATGATTTTGAGGATTAGCATTGTATCCCCCTTCAAATCCTGGGATGTTATTCATATCTAACCTCTTGATCCTACTATCCTTTTGGTGCCTTGTTGGAGCTCTTATGTCCTCTGTTATATCTAGCATGCTTCTAGTTGCAAGTAGGGGTTCTTCGTGATCATCTCGTTCATAGCATCTATGGTGTCTATGTGGTTCCCTACTCTCCCTTCTTCTATGCCTTGATTCTTTAAAGTGCCCTTGTCCTCATTCTCAACTGTCTCGTTGATGACTTTCACTTCGTTTTCCCTTATCCTCATGATTGGTTTCCTTATGACTGCGTCTAGACACTGAAGGAGAGGGTGAAAATGACAATGAAGGTGAAGAAGAAGGAGAACCATTGCCATGATAGTATTTTCTACCTTCTCTTCGGTGGTCTCAGCCTCAATCGTGATCACAATCAAAACGTTCGCCCTTATCGTGTGTTCTTGTTCCTTCATTGAACACTTCGTGTTCGTGGGTATCAGAACTAGGGTGGTAAATAGTGGAGTGGAGGTTTTGATACACCACACCCTAACCAATGTCAGGAGGAGGAACATCATTTTGTGGGGAACCTATTGAGGCAGGTTCCCCATCCTCAATTTCACTCAAAACGTGCATAGCGTCATGGGGCCATTTACCCTTCAAAGATGTATGGTATCTTTCCTGTTGCAAGTCCCTTTGATGTTGTGCTTCTATGGGATGATAATTTCTTGAGTCATGATCGCATGCAACGTATTCTGCATATAAAAGTGGCATGCCTATTCATGTGAGAGCATGAAGAAGCATGTTGGAAACTGATCAATCTGGAGGCAACACTATGTTACCCTCCAAGTCTCTCCAACGTAGTTGCTCTTCATGGTGGAGAAGAAAGGTGAAATTGGGTACATACTCATCGGGATGAGTATATACCACACGAAACTGTTGAGGAACTGGCAGATCCTGGTTATGTGTATTATGCAGCTAACTACCTCTTGCGTTAGTCCTAGGCGGGTGAAGTGCTCTTATGCGAAGAAGAAGACATCTTGTTTTGTTCGATGTGTAATGTACTGTTGTCTCATCTTTCTTAGATTAAACCTAAGGGTTTGTTCTAATGTTCCAATGATATGAATGATTTTCTATGTTCTACACAGTGCACAAACAACTAAGTCCTCGGCAACAGTGCCAATGATGAGTGGCGAGGTACCCCTACACTCAACCATACAAATACGAGTGTTTCACGCATGATCCGGTCGAACTCCAAGGACCAAGTGCTTATGTGTCTTAATGGAACACTCAGGGTTAATCAATAATTATCTTTTCAAACTTACTTGTATTGTCACGGTTGTATGGTTAAGTAAGCTTGAGGTATATGATTTTTATAGCTTTTGTATTTTTATGTCTTCTACTAATAGAGGAGAGGGAGAGAGAACTAAGTGGCTACCTTACATTAACTATTCGTTAACTAGTTTCTAAATGTTCCTAACACTAGTATCCATTCCCACTTGTCGTACACATCCTGAACCAATGCAACACTGCTGGGATTACCAAACACTAATCGTCACTGGGTTACCAAGCACTACACGCATGCTCGAAGCGGTCGTACTGAGTGTAGTTAACTAAAGGGGTTGAAGGTTGAGAGAGATATTAATTAACTAGGAAAGCATTAAACAATCATTAATTACTAATTAGCTTAATCTATATGCTGCAAGGTTTATCATAAAGTTCTTCTTTATTGCCATACACAAAATTGTGCTCAGGTACAAATTGCTCAAATAAAGATCTGTTCACTCTATGACTCCTACTATGAGCACATAGAAATAATTCTAACTCTAGAATGATTAAACTGCAAGAGTCTAACCTAGGGTCTAAATCTAATTTTGTCAAAACCAAGGGCACCGCCTCTTATTTATAGAAGATGAGGCAAGACGCGATATCACGTGCTGGATGTGATATCGCGTGCACAATATCACGTATGCGATATCGTAGTTCATCAAACTACATAAGCATAGCTCCCAAGGCATAATTGAATGCCTCTATCATTATGTGAAATGGTTTGGACCATTTTGGTGCACATAGAGTTGGATTTTCCACAAGTTTATCTTTTAGTTAGAATGCATATTCATACTCCTTGGTCTAGATGAATGGAGCATCTTTCTTTGTAAGCTCAACTAGCAGCTTTACAATCTTAAAGAAATTCTCTATAAAATGTTGGTCGTAGCTATTGTGTCT
This sequence comes from Gnetum montanum, assembly GCA_015680685.1. NCBI lineage: Eukaryota > Viridiplantae > Streptophyta > Gnetopsida > Gnetales > Gnetaceae > Gnetum > Gnetum montanum. The sequence continues at coordinate 426,721 of MNCI01023154.1, read as the reverse complement.
AAGGAATGATTAGACGTGTTTGACTATCTCTAGTTGGCATGTGATTCCTTATATGACCCTTATCTTCTCCAAGTCTACCTTAATCCTAGCTTGAGTAATTCTATGCCCTAATATTATGCCTTCATGAACCATTAAATGGCTTTTCTGTCAATTAAGCCTAAGGTTTTTTCAACACATCTTTTCAATACTTGCTCAAGGCGATCTAAGGCTTGCTCAAATGTAGCCCCATAGGTAGAGAAGTCATCCATAAAGACCTCTATCCCACTACCAATCTATTGTTGAAAAATACTAAGGACTAGGCATTGGAATGTTGCAGGGGCATTACACAAACCAAATGGCATCCTAAAATATGTAAAAGTTCCCTAGGGACTCATGAATGTTGTCTTGGTCTAATCATTTGGCATAATTTAAATTTGGTTATAGCCACTATAACCATCCAAGAAGCTATAATAACAATGCCCAGAAATGGTGTCCAACACTTGGTCCACAAATGCCAATGAAAACAGATCTTTAAATGTTGCCATATTCAATAGCCTAAAGTCAATGTAGACCTACCACTTACCATCTTTCTATGATGCAATTATGAGTGGGCTAATCCACTCACTATCCGCAATGGGATAAATGAACCCTTCTTTGGGGAGTTGTTCTATATCCTCTTTGACAATTTGCTTTAACTTGAGGTTCAATTGCCTTTGTGGCTACCTTCTTGGCTTCATGGCCAGGTCAATGTAAATGTGATGCTAGCATATCCTTGGATCAATTTCAATCAGCTCAGTATGTAACCAAGTAAAGGCTATTGGCCATTTGTTGATCACCTACAACAACTTGTCTTTTTGTTCGGGAGGAAGATTTGCATTGATTATAACAAGCTTGCCATTATTTAAAGATGCATACTCCATACTGGCTAGTAGAGTTTTTAACTCTAGGGGCTCTTGCTTGAAATTATCAAGGATTTTCAATTCTCCCCAACATGTATCATCATCTTCATCATCAGAGAGTTCACAATGAACTTGCTCAAGTTCATCCATACCTTCGATATAAGCACATGTCAAGCTCTCAAAGGATTCCATGCATAGTATGCTGCTATCTAAGTTAATTTTCAACCACTAGGTGCCCTAGTATTTTGTGGCTACTGCATACATGCACCTTTGGATATGAGTTTTCTATGCACACTGATTGCATGCTTTAAGGAAAGTACTTTTAATGGACCAGATTTTCTACATGCAATTGCACCCATGATTGCTATATGTGTTATATGGAACACGCTTCTTCTCTAGTAATCCAAATTCATTTTTCTTTGATATTTCCAAGAAGAGGTCCTTGATGCCCATTCATGCATCAACAATGTTTAACCATGCATGTCCCATAATGATAGGAAAGTCTCCTTTGCATTTTTCAACATTGATCATCAAAACATTAGTAGGATAGGACCACCCACAAATTTTGGTTACAATGTCTTCAACTAATCCCAAAGGGACCATGATTGATTAGTCTACTAATTCTAAATAGATATGGCCCTTCTTGAGAGGTGGTAGGTTCTATGCCTTATACATGTCATGGAAGATGAGATTGACATTGGAACCAGAATCAAGAACCTTGTATGGCTCATGTCCAATAATTTCTAAGTAAATAAGAGGACTTCCTAGGTTAGATATTTTTATGGAAAGGTTGCTAGCCTTGATTGAATTGAAAATAGCATGAGTGAACATCATGGGGCATATTTGAGGCAGTGTTTGGTTTGAAGAGTGCTAGAATGTGTTTGAGGAAGAGGAAGAGGATGTTGGAGATATAGGGTGACTGGTCGCATTAGGTTGTGAGGGTTTTAGAGGATTGTTGGATCAGAAAAATGGTCGTTTCTTGGATCAATTATTCAAACCATTTATCTGCAAGGCTGGTTGTAAATTTACAACCCTTGTAGCATTTCATTACTATGGTTGTGGGGGAGTTTTGTCCTACATGAACGAAGCAAGAGGTAACTAAGTTGAGGGCAACAGGATATGTGTAGATAGATGTGGAGAGTGGTAAGGATATGGATGCTCCCCTTGAGTAGATGGTCAATGCGTTTAATGGTACTTTGGAGGGTAATAGTGATGTTCAAATGATGTATAGCTTACAAAGCTTCATGGAAAAATGAGTTGCTGAACATAGTACCCATATGGATTTGATTATTGTAGGGGTATTTCTATCTTGGTGATGGCATTCCCCATGATTATGGCTGGTGCCACTGCTGGTATTGCTCATATGGTTGTGGTGGAGCTCCACTTGGATAATAAGCTTATTGTTGTTGGTGGAACTACCTTGGATTACCTTGAGGATAAGGTAATTGTCTGGGTGCTTACCTATGTGCTAGTCAAGGATTCAACATGTACACCCTAGACTCTTATAAGTGTGATGCCATAGGGTAACATCCCTTTGAATGTTCATATTGATAGATGTCACATCCAACATCATCATCAGAGTCCATTTCCACAACTTCTTCTACTACAGTAGCTTTGCCCTTACCTCTCTAGTAGGCATGTTTAGCTTCTTTCTACATCCTACAGTCATAATTACTATTCTTCTCTTTGGATGCTTTAGTAAACTTCATAGCAATTTGGAATTTTTCATCCAAAGAGTCCCATAATTTATCAACCTTTGTTGAAATATTGGAAACAAATTTTTGGATAGGCAAGGTTTTCCTGTTCACCACTTTATCGAGGGGTGACTCCTCCTCATCATAGAATCAGACCTCCCTTTTCCTAATGGAAGGATCCCCATTATATTCTTCTACACTTTCCCTTTTTGCCTTTATATCTAATGAGCTCTTATTTTTGATAGCGTCCCTTGGGCATAAACCCCAAGAGTTCTTCTGGTTTTTTCTCTAAGTCCATCTATGATGCGGTGGAGTTGTTCCCTCTAAGAATAACCATGGCTAGGGCATCAATGTAAGAGAGAATAATATATGCCTATGGTGGCATCCAAGGGTTCATGTGTTCCCCATTTCTAGCCTTGGGTTTTCCTTCTCAAATTAGACACTCTGGAGTACGTTTGGTATTTGTCATTAAATAGTTCTAGCATGGTACTCCATCTTTGAATGGATTTGAGCTCTAACAATCAATAGCAACTTTTAGCCTCTTTAATGAGTGTCCTAGGGAAGAGTTTGAGTTTCTTCCAATCATTGTCAATGTTATGCAAGGCACAGTCATCTGGAAAGCTTGTAGATGTATCTATGCATCAAAGTTATATCCCCCTCAAATCTTGGGATATTGTTCACGTCTTAGCACTTAATTTAACTATCTTTCACATGTCTAAGCATGTTTCAAGCTATCTAATAAAGGCTCATCATCATCATTATTTCATTGTCATCGATGATGTCCTCTATTACCCCTTCATTCATTATGGGCTTGGTGATTAGTATTGTTGTCTCGTTGAGCACCTCCATCATAGTTATTCTTTCTGCATCATCTTTTAGAACTAAAAGAAAAGGATGTAGATGAAGAGGGTGAAGAGGAAAGAGGACTACCATCACCATGGTGTCTACCAACTCCCCTTTAGTTGTCATGGCCATGTTCATTAGATTTCTTATTATCTTGATGCTTGCCTAAGCTCCTACCTTGACTACCATCATTTCCTAAACTTGGAATGTTGGTAGTAGAATGTAGATTCAGGTTCACACCTCCATCATCAGTAACCAAGGATGGAGAATTTTCATGTTGAGAGCCTTTAGAGAAAGGGACCTCATTATCTTCTTGGTTTAGCAAGAATAAGGGATTGGTGAACCATTTCCCCTTCACAGCCTCATGATACTTCTTCTGGTGCCAATCTCTCCTATGTTTTTTGTTAGTGGGATGGTAGTCCCTAGTTTCATAACCATTCATAACATATTCCTCTTGAAGATAGTAGATGCCTAACTTTATAAGAGTTTGAAGTAGCATCATGAGCACAGATCGATTGGGGGGCATTACAATGTTGCCCTCCATATCGTGCCATCACAGTTGCTCATCCTGGTGTAGGATGAAGGCGAAATTAGGCACATACTCATATGGATGAGTCTATACCACCTTGAACTATTGTGGGATCGACAGTTTGACATTTTCATGCCTGCAAGAAGAAGAAGACATTTTGCAAACAAATAAAATATTAGTGTGCTTTTGTAATTATATGTCGTGTGAGAGTGATGTTGACCTTGGGTTCATCCAACGATATTAATAATGTTCACTAATCCTAAATAGCGCACATTTCAACAAATAAAGTTCTCGATAATGACATCAATGATGAGCGATCAAGGTACCCCTACATCCAACCCTACGAATCACAAAGCGTTCACATGTGATCTGATCAAATTTTATAGACTCTATAATTTTTAGTACATTAGTCTTCTAAGAAGTGAACCTTGCCCTAAGGTCATTCATTGTCTTCCCAATTACACTTGTCGTGTACAAAGGTATGGTTAAGTGTAATCGAGGCATATGATTTTTATTATTTTATGTTTTATGTTCTTTGATGCTTAGAGTAGAGAGATAGAATGATTTAACAACTAATCTAATTTAACCACTTAACGAGTCTCTAACTAATCCTAACATAAGCATCTGATCCCACTTTCTATACATGTCTTGAACCCACATATCCATTGCTAGGTTACCAAGTGTTATGATACTAGGTGCATCAAGGAATAATGCTACTAAGATTACCAAGCGAATACATGTTTACACTTGAAGTAGTTGTACTTATGTACTTAATCTATTTAGCTTAATTAACTAACTAATCACTTAAAGTCTAATTTATCTTAACTAATTGCATATTTCATGAAAACAATAAATGCATAGATAAATCATTAATCTATTCCAACTACTGCAAGGTTTGATCAAAAGGCTTGTCTTTATTTCCATACACACTGGTGTGCTTCAGGTACAACAGTGCTCAAATAAAGATTTGTATACTTTTTAACTCCTACTACGAGCACTCAAAGAAATATTCTAACTTTCAAATGGACAAGCTGTAAGAGCTTTGGTACTACCATGACTACTATATGCATAAACACATTTGGAAGCTCGTATTTATGGTTTTTGCTACAGGACTATGTCAACGGGGCCATGTAGATGTAGCAAACACTACATCAATGTGGCCCTATTGATGGGGCAACATAATGTAAACAAGGTCCCATTGACAAGGGTCCATCAATGTGACACTTTAGCTCTCATCAATGTCCCAACACTATATCATACAAGTCATAAGTGCACACATGCGACTAAATCATAATCTATGGATGGACAATGTAAGTATGCTCAAAGTTGATAATTAGTTCGTGATCATTATCTTCCCACTTTGAGTTAGTGAAGTGCAAGTGTATGGTTTAAATCTAAGTGAGGCATATAATATCTTGATGTTGTTGGCTCATGTTACTTCTGAGTGCAAACATAATAAAAGTGAGAATGAAATCTAAATCTAAGTGATAACAAAAATGTAATTCTATTCTATCCTATGGCAACAAGCAACTGTTCTTAGATTTTCATACACATCTTGGGCTTATGCAACTATTATTGGGTTACAAAGTGTTATACTATTGGGCAAACCAAGTAATAACACTACTGATATTGTTAAACAATTACACTCATATGCTCAAAACTAGTCATACTCATTCCACCTTACTAATGAACATGGAAAAGTAGAATGCTTGAGAAATGTAAAGGACTAAACTAAAGTAAGCATATTAAAGAAATGAAAATTAAAGTAAGTAAAGAAAATAGCTAAGTAAAATGAAGAAACTACATGGATGCTACAATGGTGATAAACAATCTTGATCTTTATTTATGTTCATGAATTGTATCTAAGTATAATCCACTCGAATAAAGATTCCATTTAGCTATTCAACACCACACTGTGGGCATTCACTCTATCACTAATTGTAAACTACAAAAACAAACTACAAGAATTTTGCTAAGGGTGTAATGAAAGTTGTTCGTTGGTGCAACCAAGTTTTGGTAGTTATAGGGATAAATAGGACCCACTACATTGCAACAATGATGATGTATATAGAGTTGTAATGTCATAGATGCAATATCATAGATACAATATCATGGCTCATCAAAATTAGGTTTTATCATAATCCCATAATTAATTGAAAATTCATCCTTGAGTTAAAGCAAAAGGAAGATAGAGTTCCTTACAAACTTAGGAGGTATACACAAATTGTGACATGACTACTTATATACATGACTACTTAACTTTGAATGCTACGTTATGGTTCAATTAGTGCTTTACAAAATTATCATACATAGCATGATGAACACAATTAACAACAAATAAAACAAAAAATGATAAAGCTCGATGCAATCTTATGTTCCTGACGATGGTGGCTTTTCCATTAGCTTCTTTCCTTTATCATTAGGTCTCTAGAATTGGTAATGGTTGAGGAGTGCCCAAAGCTTTTCTTATTTTGATCTGGGATCATGTACCATTCATGTGAATTCTACAATGTTTGATGATGTTGATACTTCCCATGGGCATGGCAGTTATGAAAACATCTTGTTGGCTTTCATGTACTAAGTTGTGTACTATCTTTTTTCTTCTTCAAACGCATTAGCCACCTTCATCAATTCTTGATAATTAGTCATTTGACAGGTTATGTTTATTGCTACATCTCTCTAAACTTGTTAGTTGGCTTTTACTACTTTGAGTTCAGAGTTTACAACATGCAATTTCTTTTGAGCATCTTTCCTATTTGTAAACTTCTTCTCGTACAATGCATATATGGTGACTCTCTAATGCTCTGGCCCATTTCTTGGTCTACCTGCTATTAACATGGCTACATTAGCATACCAAAGGTTTGCTAAACCCATGTACTCTATGAGATCCTTGATCTACATGTATTTGTTTTTTAGTTCAACCTAGTGAACATTAGCTAGGCTATCTAAGATTGGCTGCCAATCAAATATTTGTGTTGTAATTGAACTAATCTTGGCCTTGGCCCTTTGGATTTATTTTTTTATATATTTTCTTGTACATGCACACCTAGTCATTGAAGTGTTCTTTGATCCATTTATGTCTCTTGGCCTTGTTTTGCTATGCACTAATTTCAATTGCCTACTTTTGTTAAATTGCGAAGACCTCTTCCATTGATAGGATTCAATTTTCTTTGGCCAACTTATTCATGTCCTAGTTGACTCTGATGAATTATTCCCTTAATTGATTAATGCTTTCTTTAAAAATATTTTTCTACTCTTCAGTGTCTATCAACCTTGTATTCTTTGTAGCAAGTCTCTTATTTTTTTCTTTTAAGGTAGTTATGAATTTAGCATGGACATATGTTTGTGCCTCTACCACTGATGTATTCCACATAGTCTTCTCTTTCTTCATTTCTACATGAATGTTCCTTGCTATGAGCTGCCTCACTTATTCTATTCTAAATGCATCTAGTTGGTCTAATGCTATGTACTTTGCAGGGTCTCTTCTTTCTACTTTCAAAGTTGCTAACTCAACTTGTAATCTCTACACTTTATTTTTTGCATGCTCTACCCTTGTCTCTACCATGACTAGCTTTCCCTTTGTTGTGCTTAAATCAAACTGAACTACAATGATATCACTAGGGATATCAAAGAGATTTTGCATTACTTGTCCTATTTGTAGTAGTTGATTAAGGACATCTTTGTGTTCTACTAGAGTCATAGATATTTCAACTAGCATTTCAACATCTCTTATTCCTATAATATTTGCCAGTGAAATAATGGAAACATTAAATGATTTTTTTAATGCAACTAGTGATCACCTCTACTACCCCTATTGCATCTTGATGTTGTATCACCACTACTATGACCCCTTCTCCAGTTTCTAGCATGAGCTGGAAAGATATAGTGTTCCTTGAAATTTAATATGCCCAATCATTGTCTCCTCCTACCTATAGAGATACCTACCACCCACTAGTAGGTCTTGTTGATATTGTAGGCCTTATGAAGTTATCTCTAACTCAGTACAATGTGGAACCTTCCCTTATTCCCTAACTGATTGTTTCTATGATTTGTTGTAAGTGTCTCATAGAAGACTTGTAATCTTGTTGTGTAGGTGGGGTACTTTATCTAGGTCTATTACTAGCATATGTTGATTCACTAGGTCCTAATTCTTGTTGTCCTATTGCTAAAATGTTACTTGGTGGTGTGGATCCTACTGCTCCCTCAATGCCTGATGGCTTCTCTAGTTGATCCTTCTTTGGTGGCATTGGTTTGGACATCTTAGCCTAGGATGCATTTTGAGCTTTCCTTAGAACATCATTTGTATATTCTAGAATCCTTGCTCACTTGCACAACTTTCTAATGAGGCAAGGAAATGGAAGTGTGAGTTTTCCTACCTTCTTCTCTTCAAACATTCTCTGTATTTCTAAAAAGAGTAGATGCACTATGTTGGCATTGAATTTTCCCATGAGAATTACACTTCCTTTGGTAACATAGGTGGAAATTCTATTAAACCTTTTAGTAGAGAATAGGTGGTAGGTTCTGATCTTGAAATAGATCTTCTCCTCAATAGTTCGATCGTTATACTCATCCTCCTTTCCATATGCTCTCTACAACCATAGCTTCTTTGCATCAGTGTTAGATCTGGTGGATATCTGTGCTACATTTTCTCCGACATTTGCAATCTTAAGTGCCTTTGCAATAGCTTCAATAGTCTAAGGCATGGAAACCCCTTTAATATTAATAGTATCATCAACTTATTTATTCTTCCAAAATTGATACACTTCTTCCATGTACTATTTACCACTACTTGATAAAGTTGGCCATATAGGAGAGGCTTGTAATTTGGTTTGGAAATTTTCAGGTGCAAACTTTATGAATGGTTCAAAATTCAATTCCATAATCACTATGGACATGATTGACTTCTCTTGGATTTCCTAAAGATATTTTTTTGATAGGGTGAAATGTTGTCCTTATTTCAAAGCTGGTGGTACTTCTATCTCAACCTACGTGGATTATTAAATAGTAGGTGTTTATTCGCGAATGCTAAGGAATTGGACTTCCTACTCTGCTTGCCACGTTTGTTCTCTAGTTAGTCCTCTACTTTGACCTCATGTTCTTTTACTTCCATGCTATGAGGATCCTTCTAATGCAAGTCTTTTAGAAGCCATTTGCAATCATCAATGATTTATTTAAGCTAATGCAAGGATTTAAATAGGTCTATAGTATTCATATTCCTTTATTAGATTCTTGGTTTTGTTCAAACTTTTATTCTTATTATTTCCTATGGCTCTTGTTATGATTGTAGAGTTAGAAAAATTTAAAAAGAAACCCTTATTTATTATTCTTGTAACTGTTAAGACTTTTCATGGTTATCCTTTCCTTATATATTATGTTATTGGATGGTTAGCTAGGAGATTCAGTTAGGTTCATTAGCTTTTATTTAATTAATTGATTAAAATATTCTTATTTGTTCTTATTCTTACCCTTAATATCCTCTTTCAGTGTTAGAAAAATTTGGCTCAATTTGACTCTTTTATGTGCAATACTTTCCCCCACGACTAAGTTAGTTACTCCATGACTAAGTTTGAAAATCATGCAAATCGAAGCTACGGTAAGGAAGTTAGGAAGCTTGGAAGTTTGGGCATCAGAGGCTTAGAAAAATAGCATGAACTCTTGTTTCTTTGATATGTGAAAATGAAACATCTTCTAACTCATCGCATGTATATATAGATTTTTGTTGATGCAACATTGTAGATACAATGTCATTGCCAAAAAATTTTGATTTTTAAGCAATTTTTGATGAGAAATTAAGTCAAATGAATAATTTGGAAGCTGTAGAAGTTGTCTAAAGGTTCTATGATCATAGATGATGCTCAGATTATGAAAACTTGGCAATCAAAGATCATAAAGAAGAAGTCTTTGGGAAAGAAGGTCAATTAGATGTATAAGAGATGGTAGTGAGAATTGCCAAAAGTATGATCACATATGAAACTTAGGAAAGTAAACATTGATGGTTAAATTGTCTCAAAGGCACAAGATGATGTGGAATTGGTTGTCAAGTATGAGATACAAGAGTTATACAAGTTAGTCCTCCCCAAAGTAGTCCTTAGCCCTTAGTGCCCTTGTATAACCAAGCCTATAAGTGTTTGTATGCACTCAAGAAGTTGAATGGAAAACATACCTATCTTGCAAAACACACATGTTAGTATTGCCTGAATGAGAAAATATTATACAAAGACATTGAATTATGATTATATATAATACTGAGATAGAATGAAAGTAGAAAGAATTGCAAAAATTAGGATGCAAGGTGTCTTACCGTAGGCATAATGAATTTTAGTGTATGATATATGGTTAAAGTAATCATTAGCCCTTCCATCCAAGATCTAAATCAAGTCCATACCACTTACCACTAACATTGCATTGTATCATCCCAAAACTAACAACCACAAGACTACCACTATTGCAAGAAGCATTAACACTTAGAAATGTAGTTTAAGAAAGTAATTTATTAATAGCACATTTTATTTGTCAAATTTCTGAAAAGCTGCCTGCTTTTAGGCATGGGTAACATGTCTTTCTAGTGACATGGTAACACAACACTTATTTTACTCATACTTTCATTTTTTTCATTAGAACTCAAGTAAATAATATGACCTTGACAACAAGATAAGACTTATAATAGTAACCTTAGAAAATTTCTAAATCCCCTTGATGTCACCCACTTTTCATTTCCACTTGGTTCTTTACTTTTCTATCTAGGCATAACGATCACATATTTATTTTAGTTTTATTGGAAAAATAATATCATTATGACCATGGTAATAACCTCTTATTATTGGAAATAAGTGGATGGATGATGGAGCCTAACTATATATAGAATAATTCCTTTAATGATTTGATAATATAGGGAAAATTTCACATTATTGGAACTACATCTTGCTTTATTCCTTTGCAATTTATGGAAAAAATAAACAAAAATACGTATAAGAAAGATGATGAAAAATCATAGAAAAATGATAAGAACAATAAAAGATAATAAGAACGTAAAAATGCAAAAAGAATTTGAAAAGTGTCAAAGAATAGAAAATGATTAAGAAATGGGAAAAAATATAGAAGAATAGAAAAGATATCAAAGAATATGAAAAAGTAGAAAGAAAAGAAAAGATTTAGTGCTTAAGTGTAACACTGGACACTTCTATGACTATTATTAAATATAGTTAATTAGAAGATGGAATGGGACGATGATGGTTTGGTAAATAGGGTAGAATCCACAAAGGAGTTGGGATGTTCATAGAATGGTTTGACTTGTTGAATATTTACCAAGATAAGCTTGTGTGGATTTGTTGGATGATAGATCTGCATGACACCTTATTGGTGTGTTACATGGATGATATAGGGTCCTTCAAATAAGGTTTGGAACTTAGCCTTTTATGGCACATGATAGGGATTGTAATAGAGGACTTTATTGCCTAGTTAGATTGACACTTGTCATATTTGTATGTCATGCCTACATTTGGAGTATTGCTTGTATACTTCATTATTCATTAGAGCTACAAGTCTATTTTCCTTTAAATGTTAAGATTCATGAGATGTTTCTTTTAAGCTAATCTTAGGTCTAGGCCAAGTTTACTAGTAGTATCTAAAGTTTGCAGCTCCACTTAGATTGGTAGTGTATCAATTTTTCTATAAACTAGCTCATAGGATGAGTATCCTATTGGGAGTTTTCATGTGGACCTGTATGCCCATAGAGCTTCATTCAACTTAGTGCTCTAATCCTTTCTATATCGACTAAGTGTTCTAGTTAAGATTCTCATGATTTCTTAGTTAGTCACTTCTACTTGACCATTTTCCTAGGAATGATATGGCATGGTTACTTTATGATTCACCCTAAGTTGTTGCATTAGCTTTTTAAGTGTAGTTGCTATAAAATGTGTTCCATTGTTGAATATGAGCATGCATGGTACTCCAAATCTATTCACCACATGTTATTGAAGGAATTTAGTAATTGTTTTAGTTGTCTAATTTTTTACTACAGTTGCTTCTAACCATTTTGTGAAATAATCAACAGTCATTATAATGTATGATTTCCTATTGGACATTGGTGTGATGGGTTCCATAAAATCAATTCCCTATATATCAAATGGTTCTAATGGCTAGATCCATTATTGTGGCCCTTCATTTTTGGTCATTAGTCCTCCATTACATTGGCATCTTTCATAACATTGAGTGAATTTATGTGTGTGCCTAAATATGGTAGGCTAAAAGTAGCCTACCATCATCAACTTCAATGTTATTCTGCTTCTTGCATAGTGATCATCACATGGTCTCTAATGCACATCTTGTAGAATTCTTTGTTGGCTCTCTTCTAGAATGCACCATCTTACTAGTTGATCAGCACATATCTTATAAAGATTCACATTAATTTCCATGTATCGTTTAACTTTGTGAAGGAACTATTCCTTTTGTTTCCTATTTCAGTCAACAGGAAGCTTTTGTGTAGTGATATAAGTCGTGTAATTAGAAATCCATGACTTGTGTGTTGAGTTGATAGCCACTGTTGTCTTTGTAAACAAATTTTCATTGAGAAATTGGTCTAATAATGGTTGATCCTATTCCTATGATTCCCATCTTAGTCTTGACCTATCATTGTGATATCAAACTCCTATAGTATCACAAGCCATTGTATCACCCTTGGACTAACTACTAGTTTATTCATAAAAAAATGTGATGGTACTATGATTTTTATGGACATAAATAGAATACCCAAATACATAATGTCTTAAATTTTTCAAGCACATACACCACGACCATAAGCTCCTTTTATATAGTGGTATAGTTGAGTTGTGCTTTGGTGATGCTTCGACTAGAATAGTGTATGTAATATGGTCTCTTTTGATCATTAAGCTAAGTATTGCACCAAGTGCATAGTTTGAAGCATCTATCATAATGTGGAAGGGTTTAGACTAATCTAGGGCTTGAAGGAACTCCTACTTTAATATCTCGAATACGTTCTCACACTATTCTATCCATTGGAATGGTGCATCTTTCTTTATTAGTTTTACTAGTGGCTTTGCTATCTTTGAAAAATTTTCAATGAATCTTTTATAATATTTGGTATGGCCAAGTAATGACCTAACATCCTTAATAGTTTGTGGCCTCTAGGTGATATTTTGAATGACTCTTATTTTATCTAGATATACGTTTATTCCTTTTTTAGATACTTTATGTTCTAGAACAATACCATCTTGGATCATTAAATGACTCTTTTGCTAATTAAGCTTTACATTAGTTTCCACACATCTCTTCAGAACCTACTCTAACTAGTCCAATGCTTATTTGAAGTTTATCCCATAAGTGAAAAAATCATCCATGAATACCTCTACTCCATTACCAATCTTTTTTTAGAAGATGCTCAATATTAGTCTTTGGAAGGTAGAGGAGCATTACACAATCCAAAAGGCATCTTCTTGTAGGCAAATGTTCCCCATGGACTAGTGAATGTGGTCTTCTCTTGATCTTCTAGTGTAATGCAAATTTGGCTATACTTGTTATACCCATTGAGGAAACTATAGTATTGATGTCTTGCAATGGTGTCAAGGACTCAATCAACAAATGGTAGAGGAAAGTTATCCTTGAATGTTATTGAGTTCAATAACTAGAAGTCAATGAAGATCCTCCACTTGCCATCTTTCTTTGGAACAATGACCAAGGGTCTAATCCATTTACTATTTACTATTGGATAGATAAATCCTGCTTTTAACAATTTCTCTAATTCTTGTTTTACTAGTTGTTTTAGTTTAGGATTCAATCTTCTTTGAGGCTAGTGATGTGGTTTGATAGCTAGATTTATATAAATTTGGTGTTGACATAAGTGTGGATCAATACCTTTTATTTCATCATAGAATCATGCAAATGCTATTAGCCATTTTTTTACCACTTCCAATAATCTTCTCTTCTATTCTTTATCAAGATTGGCATTAATAATTATTGATTTTTTATTATTCAAAAAATCATACTCTAGTACATCTGGTAGGGCTTTCAATTCTAAAGGTTCTAGTTCATACTTGTCTGGAATTTCTAGCTGTCCTTGCTCAATGTCTTCTTGATGTGAGTGTACATAGGGATGTTTCTTCCGTAGCTGCTCAAACTCATCAACTTCCTCAACATAGGAACTTATAATTTAATTAGATGATTCCATGTACATTTTAGACTCTATTTCTTTTTTAGTAATCAGCCATTGGATGCCTTCTTATTGGGTGACTACTGCATACAAGCATTGCTACACACACATATCTTCTACACATTAATTACATGTTGTATTGATTTCTTATTTGATGGCCCAGATTTTTGGCATGTAATAGCACCCATTACAACTATATGTGATACATGGAACTTAACGTCTCTGTATGATTTTGGCCTTATCTTCCTTGGAAATTTCCAAGAAAAGTCTCTAATTCCTAGCTTAGCATCCACAGTGCTAAGCCATGCTCTTCCCATAATTATAGCAAATTCTTCCTTATTTTTTCCCCACATGTATCACTAAGAAGTGAGTAGGATAAGATCATTCACTTATGGTGGTAATGACATTGTCCACCTATCTTAGTGGAATAATGACTGACTAGTATGTAAGCTCTAATATAATGTTGCTTCTCATTAATAGAGGAAGATTCCAGGCTTTGTACAAATCTTATGAAATCAGGTTTACTCTTAATCCAAAGTACAACTTTGCATGATTTATGACCTTCTATTTGGAGACATACTAAGGGACTCCTAGGATCTATTTTCTTCTTGAGAAATGCTCCTACCTTGACCTAGTATGTAATAGTTTTAGTGAGAATGATAGTGGTTAAATTCGGATCTATAGAATGTGGAGGCTTGGTATTCCCTTGAAGAGTATGTGTGAATGGGGTTACTATGGGTGAAGTTCCCATCCTTTGAACCTTTTTTGGACTTGTTCTAAAAAATGAACATTTCTTGGATCTAGGTTCATTCATTATCACTTCCTCTTACGTATTTACTATCCTAGTAGCATTCTTTTGCTACAGTTATGTTGACAATTCCCCTTACATAATTAGTGGTAGTACTAGTGGTACAAAGTTAGGAGTTGGAACTGATGAACTATCTATTAGTTGATGTGCATAAGAATTAGTATTCATTCACAAAGTAGTGGACTTGTAATACTCTAGTGGATAGTAGTAAGAGGAATTATGGACTGAAGCATTTCTTGGAGAGATTGGATGTTGAACGTGATATTCATAAGGATTGAGTTACCTATATGGATATTTTTGCCTTGACAGTGGCATTCCCCATGCTTGTGGTTGCTGCCACTACTATTGGTATTATTTTTGTGGCCAAGGATAGGCTTTTCTTGGATAGTATGACAATTGAAAATGTTGTTAGAAGTTACCTTGTGGATAAGGTAGTTGTCTTACCATTTTTTTTCTTGACAAATCTTGGATTGAGTGCATATGCCCCAAACTCTTGCAAGTGGGCCATGATAGGACAATTCCTTAGGATGTTCATACTGGCACACTTTACATCCTTCTTCATCTTCCTAACTAGAGTTTGTTAATTTCTCAACTATAGCAACTTTTCCTTTATATTTTTAATTCTATCATCTATTATCTCTTCTTTTACTCTTTTCTTTGTTCTTGTTTAGGGCTTTTTCAGGTTTCTCCTCCACTATCTTAAGTCTTCTAGTGAATTTCTCATCTATTGAGTCCCACATTTTGTTTACCTTTGTTGCAATGTCATTAATCAATTTTTGGATGGGTAGAGTCTTCTTTTGAATGACATTCTTCAAAGTTTCATCTTCTTGTCTATCACATATTCTAATATCTCTTTTTCTTATTACAAGATCTTAGTGGTACTCTTCAGTTGATTCCCTCTTCTTTAATTCTCCTTCTTCTTTGGCCACCTAGTCTATTAGTCTTTGAATTCGATGGGCTGTCATTTTTGATAATCTACCTTGGGCATATGCCCCAAGAGTTTCTCTAGTTTTGCTCCTTAACCCATCAATAATATGTCTTAGTTTTTCCTTTTTTGAAAATCCATGGCCTAGGCATCTATCTAGTAAAGAATAATATTTGCCCATTACCACATCAAGGGACTTATGTATCCCTTACTTCCATTATTGGATTTGTTTCCTTAAATTGGATACTCTTAAATAGGTTTGATTCTTATCATTAAAAACTTCTAGCATGGTACATCGGTACCAACTCTCTCCTTCATTGATGAGTGTTTTGAGAAATAACTTTAACTATCATACTCAATGATCTAAAGGGAACAAACATCATGGAATGCTTGAAGGTGATGTTTTGGATCTACATTATAGCCACCTTCAAATTTAAGGATGTTATTCATGTCTACTCACTTGATGTGACTATCCCTTACATGCCTAGTAGGGATATACACTACTTTTTCAATGTTAAACATGCCATGACTGACCAATATGATCTTTGGGTTTGTAAACTCGATTGTAGGTATGAACCCTTTGATGCTCATAGTATCATTCCCTTTCTTCATGCCTAATCTTGTCTTTTCATTATTCATGATCATCTTCTTCTTCATTAGGATACCTTCTTCAATATTCATGTCTCTCATGATTCCTTTGTCTTTTTCTATCATAATCTATTGGTCTTCGTTCCCTCTTGTCGAATTCCACTAATGATCATGAGGAAGAGGAAGTGGTTGGAGAATGATGTTGGTAGTTCTCCTTCTATAACTTAGTGATTCATTTTCTTATGGTTCAAGAAACGCTCTAGGCCTTAAGCTTTATCTAAGTTTTGAGTCTTTTGCATTTCTCCTAGGTGTTTCTGCAAGCACTAAATGCAATTGTATGTTAACAAGTTCTTCCAGATGAGTGATAGGCATTTGCAAATGGGATTCATGAGTCTAGTGGAGTTTCTTCATTAGGAATGTATCATCATTTATTTCTCCCAGGATAACATTATGAGTCACTTTCTTTCCTTTGTTGTTCTTATGTCTTATCTCCATGGTAGCATCCCTTCTTACTTATGCTTTTGTGGGTTGCTATGGCCTAGTCATATGTTTAGTAACATGATATCCTTCTTGCACATGGCCAAGGTTCAACCTCATTAAGGTTGCTTGCAGCATTGATAATCCTAAACATTTAAGAGACAAAACTATATTGCCCTGTAAATCTCTCCATCTTAGTTGTTCATCCTGGTGAAAGATAAATGTGAAATTAGGATAATATGAATCTATATGAGTATATGAAATTCTAGTTTGCATGGGTGCACTCTATTTTTCTTCATCATATCTTTTTTCATGACTATTTTTAGTTTTTTTAGTAGGTGATGACTTTTCCTTTAGTGTAGAAGCCATGTTATATGTTTAACGCTCTTAAGTGTGTGTGTGTGTTAAAAGATTGATTAAAGATGTGAAAGATAAACTTTATGATTCTTAATACAACAAACTCTATAAGATCAATTACTAAGCAAACATTGACACATCCCTAGCAATGTTGCCAATGATGAGCAGCTAGGTATCCTAACACTCTACTATACAAGTCACAAGTGCACGCACCTGAGTAGATCGTAATCTGTGGATGGAAAATGTAAGTATGTTAGAAGTTCATGATCATTTTCTTCCCACTTCAAGTTAGTGAAGTGCAAGTGTATGATTTAACTCCAAGTAAGACATATGATATCTTGGTATTGTTGGCTCATGTTACCTCTAAGTGTAAACATAATGAAAAGTGAGAATGTATTTTAAATCTAAGTGATAACAAAAATGTAACTCTATTCTATTCTATGATGATGAGAAACTGTTCTTGGCTTGTTGTACACATCTTGCGCTTATGTAACTATTATTGAATTACCAAGTGTTATGCTACTGAACGAACCAAGCAATAACACTATCGGGATTACCAAACAATTATGCTTATATGCTCGAAACTAGTCATACTCATTCCACCTTACTAATGAACATGGGAAAGTAAAGTGCTTGAGAAATGTAAAGGACTAAACTAAAGTAAGACTATTAAAGAAATGAAAATTAAAGTAATTAAAGAAAATAGCTCAGTAAAATAAAGAAACTCAGTGGATGCTATAATTGTGGTAAATAATCTTGATCTTTCTTTCTATTCATGAACTGTGCCTAAGAACAATCCACTCGAATAAAGATTTCCTTCAACTATTCAGCACCACACTACTAGCATTCACTCTATCGTTAAGTGTAAACTACAAAAACAAGCTGTAAGAGTTTCACTAAGGATGTAATGAAAATTATTTGTTGGTGTGACCAAGTGTTGGTATTTATAAGGGTGGATAGGATCCACTACTTTGCATCAATGATGACACATGTAGAGTTGTGATGTCGTAAATACGATATCGTAGATGCAATATTATAGATATGATATCATGGATCATCAAAAATAGGTTTTATCAAATAGCATAATATATATAGAGAGAGAGAGAAAGAGAGAGAGAGGAAAAGGAAGACAGGGAGGAAATCAACAATAATGTAATAAGATATAGATAAAGTATCAAAAAAAATAGAATAAACTGGATGAATTTTTTTTATCTTAAATAAAGTGCTACTTAAGGTAGGCTCTATTCACAAGATCTAGGTATAGATTCCATCTTAATCCAGCAAATAGTATGCTTCATTGTCAATATTTTTAAGGATAATGAAGGGGCCAACCTCTAGATGAAGTGGAACATGGCTATTACATGATGCTTGATGATGTTGTTATGGAAAAAAATGTGTTCCCAGCTAGAATGCCCTAAACTAGACATAGATGAATGCATAGAATGATGGTGGTTAGGCTTATAATGGCTTAATGATACGTAGGATGATGATGATTAGATTGAGGATTGATTAAGGGAGAAATTGCTTATAGGGAGTAGGAAATAATGATGAAAAAATGATGTAAAGAAAAAGGAAAAATATATGGACACCATAAAAATTAAAGAGGTGGTACCTATGGGGGACATAAAGAAGAAGTAATGATGGGATACTAGCTATGTTATTGGTCATTGATGTCTTTACTAGGTGATGTATGTGTATTTGATATGTGTTTGTATGAACATTTTGTAAGTCAAGAACTATGGTACAAGGATTACAAATGGTTTTGTTTATGGAGTTTCTATTTTATATGTTTATGTTTTTAGTTTTTTATGTTTTAATTGTATTTTTTCATTTTATATTTTTATGTTGTTATAGCTTTTGGTTTTGATAGCTAAGGTGTAAAATAAGATGAAATAAAGTACTATATGAAAATAATATTTAAAATGTTAAAGCTAGTGAGACAAACATAAATGAAGGAAAAAATAACATGAGATCAAATAGTATAAAATAAATAAAATGAGAAAACATAAATGATTAAGGTAAGGTTAGAAGATAGATTAAAAACATGAGATAACAAAGTAAAGATGACATGATTCCTAGATAAGAAATATGTTGGCAATGGTTTTCTTGGCTTGGGACTAAGTAGGACCCTTAACACTTTTAATGGATTCTACAATGTCTAATTTACCAAAGCCTAGATCTATGAGTTTGTAAGAGTTAGGGGACCACAAGATGCTCATATTGGACTCACTAGTGCTTTTTGATAAAGACATTTAATCCATGATAATGGGTTAGGAGTATAGTATAGTTTCCTTTAACATGTCTAAGTGGGAGATGACAAGTACTTCAAGATTAGGGTGAATGATTACTTTCCTATCCTTACATGAAAAGTATATCTCCTAATGTACAGGTGAGAAAACTACATGATGATAAGCTAAATGGAGCCTTCCTATGATAACATTTACTAGTGAGAAATCCCTAATTACCTAGTCTTGATTTCTAGTGAATCAAGAAATTAGGTGTAATAGTATCGATATATGTGATGCATGAAACTCTTTTCTTCTTAATTATCACATGCTCATTTTCCTTGGACATTCCCAAGGTTAGATCTTTAATTCCTAGGTTGGCATTAATTGTGCTTAACCAAGTGCTTCCCTTAATAATGGGAAACTTCTCCTTGGAGTTGTCAACATAGATCTTAAGGAAATCAATAGGATGTGATCACCCACTAATGGTGGTCATAATGTCCTTCAACAACCCTAAGGGAATAGTGATTAAATAATTAGCAAGCTATTATTAACTATCATACTTAGTAAGTGGTGACATGTTTTTATGCTTTGTACATTTCTTAAAAGATCAAATTTACCCTAGAACTTGAGTCAAATAGAGCCTTGCATGGAGTATTTCTTGCAATCTGCAAAAAATGAGGGAACTTCCAAGATCTATTTACTTCATGGAAAGATTTCTTACTTTGATCTAATCTATTATAACATGGATCAACATGATAGTTTACACATTGATGCTTTGGTTTGAAGGAATCTCTTAAGAGGTATAGGAGGATTTTTGTATAGGGTCCATAACCACTTATGCTTATGTGGGTGTAGGTGGACTAACAAGTCTAAAGAAAGGATGTTTTTGGGTCTTACACTCAAAACCACTTGAACTCTCATCCACTTGAAAATTTACAACTTGGATAGCATTTTTTGATATTGTTGAGGAGGTATTTCACCTTGCATTTGCTAAGATGACGTTGGAGAAAGAAAGTATGTGATAGTTAAAGATGCATGGGAGTTAGATGCAAAGGATATGAATATGATGCAAAGGCCTATTGTATTAAGATGGATAATCATAGTAGGAGGAGTGAGTTTGATCAGTTGCACCACTATTAAGGTGGATAATAGTAGTAGAAGAAGTAAGTTTGGCCAGTTGCACCACTTGGAGAAATAGGTTGTTGAACATAATATCCATAATCTAGCTACTTCTAAGGATATTGCTATTGATGAATCATCATTATGTCATGTTGATGGGTCCCTATTGATGTCACCTCATCTACAAGGCCTCGTCAACATGGCCCCATCTACGTGGTGTTGCCCCATCCACGAGGACACATTGACGTAGTGTTTGTTGCGTCTATGGGGCCCTATCGATGTAAGGTTGTAATAAAATGTATAAATACGCACTTACCAACCATGTTTATAATTGTCTTGTGATAGTTCTAGCAGAGCTCTTACATTTTTGTCATTTGAGAGTTAGAATATTTCTTTAAGTGAATGTAGCAAGAGTCAAAAAGTGTACAGATCTTTATTTGAACAATGTTGCACGTAAACACACTAGTGTGAATGGCAATAAAGATGAGCCTTTTTATCAAACCTTGCAACACTTGAAATAGATTAATAATTCATTTATGCATTTATCATTTTCATTAATTATGTAATTAATTAAGCTAAATTAGACTTCAACTAATTAGTTAATTAATTAGGATAAATAGATTAAACACATAAGTATGACTGCTTTGAGTGTAAATATGTATTTGCTTAGTAATCTCAGCAGTGTTATTGCTTGGTTCACCTGGTAGCATAGTGCTTGGTAATCCCAGTAGTGGATACGTGGGTTTAGGACATGTACAGAAAGTGCATGCTTATGTTAGGACTAGTTAGAGATTAGTTAATTAGTTAAATTAAATTAGTTATTAAATTACTTAATTTCTCTATTTCAAGTACCGAGAACATAAAACATAAAATAATAAAAATCAGATGCCTTGATTACACTTAACCATACCTTTGTACATCACAAGTGTAATTGGGAAGACAACGAATGACTATTAGGGCAAGGTTCACTTCTTAGAAGACTAGTGTACCGGAAGACATAAAGTTTGTGACATACAACCAGATCACATGTGAACGGATCGTGATTCATATGGTTGGACGTAGGAGTACCTCAATCACTCATCATTGGTACCATTGCCAAGGACTCTTTTTGTTGAAATGTGTGCTATCTAGGTTTAGTGAACATCATTAACATCGTTGGATAAACCCTAAGGTCAAAATCATTCTCACAAGTAATATAATCACATAAGCACACTGACATTTTATTTATGTTGCAAAATATCTTCTTCTCACAGGTGTGATGATACTAAACCACTAGTTCCTCAAGAATGCAAGGTGGTATATACTCATCTAGATGAGTATGTGTTTGACTTCACGTTCATCCTACATCAAGATGAACAACTGCAATGGTGTGATATGGAAGGCAACATTGTAATGCCTCCCAATCGATTTGCACTAGTGATGCTGCTTCAAAATCTTAAGAGGTTGGGCATCCACAATCTTCAAGAGGAGTAAATTGTGCATGATTATGACTATTGAGACTATTATTCCACGAAAACATAATGCAGGAGAGATTGACACTAGGAGAAGCACCATGAGTTTGTGAAGGGGAAATAGTTCACCAATCCCTTGTTTCTAGTTAACCAAGATGACAATGAGGACCCTCCCTCTAAGGGCTCTCAACATGAAGCTTCTCCACCCCTTATTACTGGTGATGGGGGAGCAGCCTTGAATCTACGCTCCACTATCAACAACCCAGGTTTAAGTAAAGATGGCAGTCAAGGAAGGGGCTCGAACAAGCGTTAAGATAATAAGAAAACTGATGAACGTAGCCCACCAAAGAGGAGTTTGCAAATACGATGGTGGTGATAATCCTCCTCCCTCTTTGCCCTCTTCATTTTCATCTTCTTCTTCCTCTTCTAGTTCTGACAAACACTGTAAAAAGAACAACCATGATGGAGGTGAATAGCGGGACAATAATGATGATTGCCAAGGCCACAATGGCTGAAGGGGTAGCAAAGGACATCATCGATGTCATCAAAATATTGATGATGATGAGCCTTTTTTGGTAACTTGAAGCATGTTAAATATTGTAAAGGCTATATAAATTACAACCAAGCATGTGAAAGATAGTTGGATCAGACGACTTGATATGAATAATATTCCCAAATTTGAGGGGGGATATAATTCTGATCCATAGACACATCTTCAAGCTTTTCACAATGCCTGTGCCTTACAAAATATCAAAAATAATTGGCAGAAACTAAAGCTATTTCCTAAGATACTCATCAAGAAAATAGAAAGCCGGTACTGATCCTTGGAGCCAAAATCCATATGCAGGTAGAGTACAATGCTAAAGCTATTTAATGATAAGTAACAAACGTAATCCAAAGTATCTAATCTGAGAAGGTAGATCCAAGGATGGAAGCAAGGAAACCATGAATCCTTAGATGCTACCATTGGCAGATACTATTCTCTCATACACCGATGCCCTAGCCATGGTTATTCTCAGCGAGAACAACTTCACCATATCATAGATCGACTTAGATCAGAAACAAGGAGAACTCTTGGGGCCTATGTCCAATGGAGACTATTTGAACTCAAAGCCCATCATATTCAAAGGCTAATTGAGCAAGTAGTAAAAGAAGCAGAAGAGTTGTGGAAACATGAAAGTGTAAAGGAATACAATAGGGATCCTTCCATAAAAAAGAGGGAGGTTTGATTTTGTGATAGTGAGGAGGAATCACCACTTGATAAGGTGGTAAATAGAAAGACCTTGCCGATCCAAAAATCTATGTCTAAAATTTCAGCTAAGGTGGATAAAATGTGGGATTCGTTAAATGAAAAATTCTAAACTACTCTAAAAGTCACCAAAGAATCAAGAGAGTAGAGTAATGATCATAACCACAGGAGGCGAAAAGAAGCTGAACATGCCTACCAAAGGGGTAAGGGCAAGATTGCTATAGTACATGAAGTTACAGAAATTGAATTAGATGATAATGGTGGATGTGACATCTGCCAATACAAACATCCTATGGGATGTTGCCCCATCATGTCACACTTACAGGAGTTCAGGGTGTATGCTCTAAATCCATGACTAGTAAGAAGGCAAACACCGAGAAGATTGCCTTATCCTCAAAGAAATCCTAGGTAGTTCCACCAGCAACAACAATATTATCCAGGTGGAACTCCACCATAACCATATGAGCAATATCAACATTGGCACCAACCACAGTCATGGAGGATGCCACCACCAAGGCAACAGTACCTTTACAAGCAACCAAATCCATATGGGTATTACGTTCAGCAACCCCTATCTCCATGTAACTCTTCCATCATGTTTCTCCTTTCCAACATCACTACCACTCTCCCAAATACTACAAAACTCATTCTTCACATTCCAAGAGGGATACCATCTTTTATCCTTATCCTCCTATTTCTGCACCTATTCCTCAATCCTTAATGTAGCTACCTCCCGCTCCATCCATGCAGGATGAACTTCTAGCCCAATTGTAGTAACATAATGCTATCAAGGTCATCAATCTACAATTGGTTCATCAATAGAGGTGTTCAGAACCTCATGCTTGTGAAAGACCATTCTTCTAACCCAACAACCCTACTAAGCCCTCACAAACTTAAGTGACTAATCACCCTACTTCTGCTTCATCCTCTACAAACCATTTCATTGGGTTCCCTTCAAACCAAATGTCATAAAATCCATACTGTTATGCTCACCCATGTCATATCCAATTGGATCCAAGCTGGCAACCTTCCCAAGAAATTAGCTGATCCTAGAAGTCCCCTTATCTATTTATAAATTACTAGGAATGAACCATGTAAGGCTCTTCTTGATTCTGGTTCTAGTGTGAACTTGATGTCTCATGAGATGTATACTTCCTAGAACCTACCACCCCTCAAGAATAGCAATATTAGATTGGAATTAGCATACCAATCCATCACTATATTATTGGGATTAGTCAAAGGCATTATGATCACTATCTTTGGGTGATCTTATCCTACTGATTTCCTAGTAATCAAGGTTGAGAAGTGCAAGGGAGACTTCCCAATCATTATGGGAAGGACATGGCTAAGACTGTTGATGTAAGAATGGGCATCAGATATCTTTCCCTGGAGATATCAAAGGAAAATGCATTTGAAAAGATCAAGAAGAGACAAGTTCCATGCATCACGTATAGCAATACAAGGTGCAATTACACGCAAAAAATTTGGTCCATGAATCGATCATCTATTTCTACATGCAAGCAATGTGCACATGAGGCAGATATTCGAAGGTGTCTATATGTAGCAACCACAAAACAAGAGGGCACTCAGTGGTTGACTGCTGATTCTAACAATAGCATAATGTGCATGGAACCTACTGAGAGCCTAACATGTGCTTATGTCATAGGCATGAATGAACTAGAGCAAGTTCATCACCAACTCTCTGATGATGAAAATGCTTATACCAATTGGGAAGAGTTAGATATCCTTGAGAATTTTAAATAAGAGCCCCTAGAGTTGAAAACTCTACCCACCAACCTAGAATATGCATTCTTAAAAAATGGCAAGTCAGTCATACTTAATGCCAAACTTGCTCTTGAAAAGAAAGCAAAACTGTTGAAAGTGATCAATAAAAGGCTAATAACCTTTGCTTGGTCATATCTTGAACTCACTAGAATTGATCCACAAATATGCTAGCATTGCATTTACATTGATATGTCCATGAAGCCAATGAAGCAACCACAACAGTGGTTGAACACAAAATTGAAACAAATTATCAAAGAGGAGATTAAGCAACTCCTTAAGCCAGGGTTCATCTACCCCATTGCGAATAGCAAGTGGGTTAGCCCACTTTTCATAGTGCCAAAGAAAGGTGGCAAATAGTATGTTTGTATTGACTTCAGGCTATTAAACATAGCAACATTCAAAGATCATTTTCTACTACCATTTGTTGATCAAGTATTGGACACCATATATAGGCATTGCTATTATAATTTTCTAGATGGTTATAGTGGCTATAACCATATCCAAATTGCACCAAAAGATTAGGCCAAAACAACATTCACAAGTCCCTAGGGGACCTTTACATATCATAAGATGTCTTTTGGTCTATGCAGTGCTCCTACCACTTTCCAATGTTTGGTCTTAAGTATCTTTCAATAGCAAATAGGTAGCGAAGTGAAAGTATTCATGGATGACTTCTCTACTTATGGTGCTACATTCAATCAAGCCTTAGACCACCTTGAGAAAGTACTAAAAAAATTTGTGGAGACAAATCTACGACTCAATTACCAAAATAGCCATCTCATGATCTAAGAGGACATCGTATTGGGACACCGAATTTCACACAAAGGGATCAAGGTAGACCCCAAAAAGATAAGGGTCATCCAAGGAATCACTCACCCACTAGAAACTATCAAAGATGTTTGGTCATTCCTTGGACACACTAGTTACTACCTACGATTCATTGAGAATTTCTCTAAGATTGTGAAATCGTTGGTCGAGCTGACAAAGAAAGATGCTCCCTTCATCTGGACCAAGGAATGTGAAAATGCATTCCAAAGCCTCAAACAGAAGCTCATAGCGACTCTAATTCTACAAGCACCTGATTGGTCCAAACCATTCCATATCATGATGGATGCATCTAATTATGCCTTGGGAGTTATGCTTATGTAGTTGGACAATAAGAAACGTCCATATTACATCCACTGCATAAGTCGAAGTATTATAGGTGCATAATTGAATTACACCACCATGAAAAAAGAACTAATGACAATGATATATGCTCTAAAAAAGTTCAAGCACTATGTGTAAAGTGTTTGTGCACACTAATCACATTGTCATCTGCTTCTTTGTGAACAAGCCAATGATGAGCTTCCATATCATACAGTGGTTGGTGATCTTGTAGGAATTTGATCTTATAATGGTAGATTGAAAGGGAACTAAGAATGTGGTCATCAATCACTTGTCTTGGTTACAATAGGATAACAAATAGGAGAAAAGCCCATTATCTTATCTATTTCCTAATGAACCCCTCTTTGCTAGTGCAATAAACAAGCACATGCCCATAGAACCAAAATGGTATGATGGCATCCTCACTTATCTTCTTACTCAAAAGATGCCACAAGATCTAGACCATAGGAAGAAACAATAGTTTATTCATCAAGTTAAGCACTTCATGGAAATCAACAAACACCTTTACAAGGTGTGTGATAATGGCCTAGTTCATTGGTGCGTATCTGATGCAATTCAATTGTGTGTTCTCCAAGATGCTCACAAAGGCCACTACATTGAGAGATGCATGATCATAAAAATCCTAATGGAATAATACTATTGGTCCATAATTTTCAGAGATGCCCACTAATTTATCTGATCCTATGAACGCTTTCAACGAGATGGTGGGATGACCTTATGAATGGAGAATCCTCAATAGTGAATTCAACCACTAGAACCCTTCCATATATGGGGCATAGATTTCATGGGTCCCATTGGACCCATGTCCAACGGAAAGGCATATATAATTGTCGTTGTTGACTACTATACCAAATGGGCAAAAGTAGCAACTGTCACTAACTGTGCCTCATCCACTACTACTTGATTTGTACAACAAAATGTTGTGAATAGGTTTGGGGTGCCATGTGCACTGATTTCTTATAATAGAACCCATTTTACAAGAGCTACTTTTTGAAAACTCCTGCAACCCTTAATGGTTGAACATAAATTGACAACACCTTATCACCCCCCAAGCTAATAGTCAAGCAAATGTAACTAACAGGAGATTACAAAGATTCTAATAAAAACTATTAGCAAATATAGAAGAGACTGGTGCATAAAACTCAATGATGCCCTTTGGGCCTACCGCTCAACATGGAAACTCCCTATTGGCTACTCTCCCTATGAGTTAGTTTATGGAAAACTTCCAATGCTCCCAATCCAATCTAACCTTTGCACACTCTCAATAGCCTATAACTTAGAGCTTGACCTAAGTTTGGCACAAAAAGAAAGACTGATCAACCTTAATGTATTAGATGAAAATCAATTGGTAGCCCTGTCTTTGAATGAAGTGCACAAGCCATTCAACAAACAACATCATGATCTCAGAATACAAAAAGTAAAATTTCAATTGAGAGATAAGGTTCTCTACTGAAATCCCACACACATACCTCAGAAAACCAAATTCCAAACATTGTGGAAAAGGCATTATATAATTGATGAAATCTTTTCTTCTAGGGCCATGATCATATACAAACCTAAAAGCCTAAACAAAAAGTAGTTGGTCAACATCCAATAGATAAAGCCTTTTCACAAGCCAAACGTAGCTAGTGCAATAAATACCTCAATGGATGGGCAACCACGCTCAAATTTTTAGATCTCCTTCCAACTCAGTCATGGGGAAGATGGCCATCCATGCTAATCATATACATGGCTCCTTAGTTTTTCTAATTTTTTTATTACATATTTTTGTTTTGCAAATTGTTTATTTAACACCTTTTTGATTCTAAACTTCTTCCTATTTTATACCATTTTTTTTTATACCATCATTAGTATATTTAAATTTTTCTTGAATATTTTACACTTTCTTATATATTTTATTTTAGTTTAGTATGATTTTCTAATTTTTGTTGATAAACATGCTTTGTGCCAATAGGACAAAATGGTGTTGTAGCTGTTACTAATGGTGGTTTATGCTTAATGTTTTATTTGCTAATGTTTGGTTTCTATTTTTGAGTTTTTATACTAATGGCTAAGCCATGGTTTCTTTTTTGTGGAACAAGTAGTGAGTCCACAACATCCACCCATCCACAAACTGTATGGTTTTCCTTGTTTTGGAAGTTTGAGATCTCTTTTCGTTAAATAAACTTTTAATAAATTTGTAACCTTGGTAGTTTCTAGAATTGGGAAGGATTCAAAAGTTTACATTGGGTGTGACTTCAAGGGAACTTAATACTCTTTGTACTCTTCTACTTGCTTAGGTGCATGAGTGTTTTCATAGACTTCTTATCATTTCATGTCAACTAATAATAGGAGGTTGAATAAAGTCTTTGCATGGTGTGGTTCCCATCCAAAAAGAAAAAAAACAAAAACAAAAGAATAAAGATGATGGGAATTCAAAACACATCCCTTAGATAAATAAATAGGCTACAAGCACTGGTTATGGAACTATAAAGACATATTACCCATGCCTAAAGGTCCCTTCTAACTAAGGCTCTCTCTTACTTCCTGCTTCTCTTTTCTTCTCTTTATGGAATGGTGGTTGTTTTGTGGGAGCACTTTTGTGTCTTGAGAGGGTGGATTAGTCTTGGAGTGGCAATGAGGAGTCATTAAAAGTGGTTGGTTTTGGTCTGGACTAAGGATGGATCTTCTCAAGTCATTTAAACACAAATCCATAAGGGACTTCTTATGACCTCAATTCGAAATTCCATTCCACCTTCTCCATCATCCATTTTTGTTGCTTGTAACTCACCTCACTACCAATGTTCATGTTCTTGATTTGGTGTCTTTGTCTGACATACTTCAATTCTTTGGTAGAATCTTTTGTGTTTTGGTCCTTAACTTCCATCAATCATTAATTGCCTATGGGGTCCACAAACTCCTTAGGTTGAGGTTATGTAGGGGCAAACAAGGCATGTGCCTACTATGCAGAGGATCCACCTACATATCTCTTGATTGGGTTCATTAAGCACCTTATCCTTACACATTCTTGCAATCAAAATCTTTTGTACATCCATCTTCTACATCCAACCATGTGCTCCTTTACATATTTTTTTCAATGCACAAATTCTCCATTAATTTTTTCAATTTTTGAGCTTTCAAAGATCCTCTTCAATGGTTTCATCGTATTCTTGGCTTTTTTGGAACTTCTTAGACTCCCAATTCATTCAAAAATTCCATGTCTTTTTCAAGATATTCACATTTGAAAATTTCTTGTATGGGCCCCATATACATAGCTCCGTCGACATAGTAGAAAAATAATTTAAATAAGCATGACCCTCCTTTAGAATTTTCACATTTTCTCACAAATACTAAGGAAGTTTTTCAAATTTTCAAAGCCCATAACTTCCTAACTATTTATCCAAATCACTTTGTTCTTCAACCCTATAGCTACTAAAGATAAGCTCTTAATCATGGGGGCTACAAATGTGCCATTTTTTATAGAAAATTTTTCACCATTTTTCTAACTCCCACAAAGGTTTAACTAAGAAATCAACATTTAAATACAAAATTATAGAATTTAAACTCTTCCAACAAGTGACACTTATAATGAAAATTAATTAATAAAATAATCAATTTATCACGGTCCAACCTTAGCCAAGTGTAACTAACTAATGAGATAAGGTATTCAAATATTCAAAGTTACATGTTATATCTACTAATCCATGAATGTGTTGTGATCGTAGATGACACCGAAAGGTAAACACATGTAGGAAGGAGGTCCATCTCAACCAAGAGAGAAATAGCTAAGAACAAGAAAGGGCTAAGAACAAGCCTAGGAAGAACTACTTGAAACCCATGCCATAGGTCCTCTTAGGGAAGAGGTCAAGGTGGAATCTATTTGTTAGATTCCAAAACCAATAGTAGCAATAGAAAATTTTCATTGGGATGAGGCACCAGCTTAGCAAGCAAACCTTAAGGTGACCTCGACAAAAGCCTACCTAAATCTAATCAAATCAAGGAAGGTCCAAAAAATAGTGCTTTAGGAGTTAAACTTTGGCTCTTTCCTAGAGCAAGCACCTAAAGAAGTACTAGACCAATTGAAGATCTCTCGCATGTGGCCAATTATCACTTCCATTAGGGAGTGGTACATGGGAGAGACATTCTTATTCTGGAACAATAGGCAGGTTGATTCAATAGTCAAAATCAAGGACATCTTAGTGTCCTACTCAGTGTAGGCCATTGCTGAAGTGCGTAGGTTACTAGAAACTAGGGTGAATCTTGCTAAGACTCTGATGTAGGTGGATCCCAGCATCAAAAAGGAATGGGTTCAATGATGTTATGATATTGATCACAAGGATTTTGATGTGCTTACATTGGCAAAAAGGATCTACTACAACATTACAACCTTCCACCTAAATCCCATAGTGAGGCCCAACAAGATCACTATCTTTTTGCCCATGCGTGCACTACTCTGAGTGGAAGATTCCCTATCAACTGTCCATAGCTGATCTATATAGAGATGAAGAAATAATTTAAAGAGAATGAATGTGGAAGGAAGGCACTCCCCTTTCCATGCTTTATTAGAAAAATCTATCGGAGGGGAGGAATAGTTTTGTTATACAAATGATACTATTAGGCATAATTTGATAGTTAATTGGGTAGAGATGATGAAAGATAAAATGCTTGCAACGATCATTCAAGAAGAGGAGTAGTAGCCACCACCTCCACTTTCCACTCAAACAACTGTGTTGAACGTCTCTACAATAGCCCAACGGTTGCACAAATACCAAGAATGGCTCTTGAGCAAACAAGAGCAATGAGTAGGCATGAGTTATGGGTACCCATCTATGTACTAGCCAACAATGAGTCATCTAAATGAGGTGGCTTTAATAGTCAGCATGATGAGAGGAGGTGGATCCATTTTCTTGGCCCAACGAACACTATTATCCACAAGGTCAAATCTTAGTGCCAGAGAGGTCACAATATCTCTCATAGAATATCATCCACTCCCATAAATTTTTGAGAATGTCGTGACCTTCTTGGTGCACTTGGATGAAGGTGAGGGGGCAACAATGTTGGTGATGCAGCACCAAGGGTAGGAGACAACAATAGAGGTAGTTGCTAATAGAATTTTTGAAACACTTAATGCACCTGCTACATCTATACCAGACATCATTGCACTCAAAGATGTATAGGTGTCTATAGGGATCATAAGTGGTAGATTAAGAGATTAAGCGTAGCATAGAATGAAGAACTACTAAACCGACTAGTGGGAACTGGGTAATCACTTTCGAATGTCTTTAATCTTTTAGATAGTATTACTGTAATCCAGTCAAAGCTACTAGAGGAAAGGAGCCAAAACACTATCTTGGAAAGATGACTTGAAATAGCCAAGGAGTTGAATGAATGCTTGGCTACTGAAGTTGCTGAATTAAGAGCCTAAATTGTTGACCCTGCATTTCTCAACTTGGCATTGACAAGAGATGAAGCTCTGGAACAACTTCACACCAGAGTAAAAGGGGTCAAGGGTGCGATGGAGATGATGGTGTTCTAGCAATTCTTGGCAAAGGCTTCTTAGCACAAAATTCAAAAGGCCTTGGATCTTACCCACCAGGAGAATGTGCAATTGACCGTATAGGACCATCACCTATGAAATGTTGATGAGATAAATAATAATTAACCAACTTTATCCATCAATAGCAGGAGCAACTAGCCAAAGCGAACATAGAGCTAAGGAGATTGGTAGCTAAAAACAAAAACCTCTCTATGGAGAAGGTCCATGCCCTTCACCAAAAGACTACAATAGAGGTAGTCGCTTGGAAATCAAAGGCTCTCAAATTTGAGAGAGTTAAGGATCATTATAGAGATCAAGTCAATCTACAAAAAGAAGTTAATGAAAAGCACATCCATTTGGAAAAGGCATAAGTAAATGAAACCCTCCAGCAACTCCAATAGGGAAGAGAAGTTTGGAAACCTATCATTGATGCCATAGATGCCTACAATAAGGTAAAAATTCACATGAAAGAGTTGCAAATTGAAGAGATGACAGAATACATGGAGCTTGTCAATCTCCAACATGCAAATCTAGCTATGTTGACTGTCATATGGCCATGGTTAGAACTAGATAAGCAAGTGGCTAGCTTGTACTTATTATATGAGGGCAATTTCAAGCACCACAAGGACACCAAGCAAA
Organism: Gnetum montanum; assembly: GCA_015680685.1. Lineage (NCBI taxonomy): Eukaryota > Viridiplantae > Streptophyta > Gnetopsida > Gnetales > Gnetaceae > Gnetum > Gnetum montanum. The sequence continues at coordinate 394,304 of MNCI01023154.1, read as the reverse complement.
AGCTTGCAATGAAAAATGCAAAACTCGAGGTTCTTAAGGGTAAATACACTAATTAGAGATCTATTATCAAGAACCTAGCCAAAAGAATGAATGACTACTAGGAGCTACAAAATGTAGTTAGGGTGTTCAATGTCGAATGAAAATAGTTTGTTGCCTAGTTTGTCAATGTTAAGGAGTTATTTCTAGTAATTCCTTATGTGTGGGATATTCCCATTCCAGCCCACATTGGCGATGCCATGTGGATTGTGAATGATCCCCAAAGCAATGAGGAGAAGATGAAGGCATTACTAGGTGCCTTTCACCCTTCACCAAAGGTTGTGGCCATAGCAGGACAACCATAGCTACCTTAGCCACCGCACATGTCCAAAGTCGATGAAGGTCCTTCAAAACCTCAGAAACCTCCACCACCTAGGACTATCTAATCTTTTTAACTGCCTTTATGTCATCAGAGGATGTGCTATCTAGTTTTAAGTAGTCATGTCATGGTGTTCAATTTTGTGTCATGAACATCACAATTTTTGTAATGTTGTTGATTTGTACACTTGGGCACTTAGTTTTATCAAGTTAGTTTATTATGTCAAGAGTCAGTCAATAATCCCATACCTTCCCAATTTTGTAAAAGAACTCAAGGACGAGTTTTCATTTAGTCATGGGAATATGATTAATCATTGTTGTGTCATATTGATGGGTCCTTATTGACATGGCCTCGTTGACGAGGCCCTATCTACATGGTGTTGCCTTGTCAATGGGGCTGCATCCACATAGCATTTGCTATGTCTATGAGGCCTCATCAATGTAACACTATAATAAAATCTATAAATACACATTCACAAGCTATGTTTATAAATGCCTTGTGATAGTTGTAGTAGAGCTATTGCAGTTTTGTCATTTGAGAGTTGGAATATTTCTCTAAGTGCTCGCAGCAAGAGTTAGAAACTATACAGATCTTTATTTGAGCACTAATGTACCTAAACACACTAGTGTGAACTGTAATATATATGAGCCCTTTGATCAAACCATGTAGCACTTGGAACAAATTAATGATTCATTTGTGCATTTATCATTTTCATTAATTATGCAATGAATTAAGCTAAATTAGACTTCAAGTGATTAGTTAATTAATTAGGCTAAATAGATTAAACACATAAGTACAATCACTTTGAACGTAAACATATATTCACTTGGTAATCCTAGCAGCATTATTGCTTGGTTCACCCAATAGCATAGTGCTTGGTAATCCTAGTAGTAGATACATGGGTTTAGGACATGTACAAAAAGTGGGACCAGATGCTTTTGTTAGGACTAGTTAGAGATTAGTTAATTAGTTAAATTAAATTACTTCATTTCTCTATTTCAAGCACCAAGAACATAAAACATAAAATAAAAAAAATTAGATGTCTCTATTACACTTAACCATACCTTTGTGCATCACAAGTGTAATTGGGAAGACAATGAATGACTATTAGGATAAGGTTCACTTCTTAGAAGACTAGTGTATGGAAGACATAGAGTTTGCAGAATTCAACCAGATCACATGTGAACACTTCATGATTTGTATGGTTGGGCATAGGGGTACCTTGACCACTCATCATTAGCATCATTGTTGGGGACTCTAAAAGTATATATTGGGCATAAACCCCAAGAGTCTCTCTAGTTTTATTTTTGAGTCCATTTATGATGTACCTCAACTGTTTCCTTTGAGAAAAGTCATAGCATGGACACTTATACAATAATGAATAGTACTTACTCAAGGGTGCATTAAGGGATTTATGATTTCTTTGTTTCTACCCTTGGATCTACTTTCTCTAGTTGGATATTTTGGAGTATGTTTGATATTTATCATTGAATAGCTCCAACATTGTACTCCACCTTCTAATAAATTCTAGTTCCAAGGATTAGTATTAACTTTCAACCTCTTTGATGAGTGTCTTGAGAAATAACTTAAGCTTTTGCATTCATTCTCAATGTTTTACAAGGCATATGCATTATGAAAGACTTATGTTGGTGATTTGCACTATAACCTACCTCAAATTTAGGGATGTTGTTCATATCTAGCCATTATATCTGACTATCTTTGTGATGCATAGTTGAAATGCAAACACCCTCTCTAATGTTGATCAAGCTTCTTGTGGCAAGCATGGATTCATTATAATCATCTTGTTCATCATGGTCCCTATCATGACCATGTCCTCTTCTATGTTGTGCGCTATGCCTTCTTTCATTTTGATGCCCTCGGCCTTGCTCTTGGTTTCTATCTTCTCTACCATCCTTGTTATGATCTCTTCTATTGTCTCCACTGGATTGTTTGTCATCATCCCTTCTTTCTTAGCCACACTCACCCTTGTTAGAGATTCATAATAAGGATGACGAGGATGATGGAGAACTAGTAGAGCCATGTTAACTTGTTCTCCTTTTGTGATCCCTTCGATTATCTTTAGGTGACCTATTGGAAGATCTAAGCTAGAAGATTATCTAGGCATTGGATCATGTCCTCCTCTTTACTCAGTTGCTTGTGAAAGCTAAACATAGCCACAAGTTTATCATGTAATAGGCATTTAAGGGAGAAGTATTTTTGTGATTAGATCTACCTAAATGATAATATATGTTCTTGGTTTCTAATTTTAATGTTATTGAAATTGTAGCTACCTTTTCCTTTGATGCTTCATGTTAAGCTTCTATGAAATAATCTTTCCAAAGTTGGACTTTGGTGGGCTTATAGAGCTTAGATATTTCATTACTGATGAACAACAAGTAGACCCTATGTCCAACCATACGAATCACAAGCATTGCACTAGCGATCTAGTCAAATTGCTTAGACTTAGCCCCTAAATGTACCTATGAGAAAAAATAGTGACTTAGGAACATGATCGTTGTCTTCTTGGCTTCACTTGTGTAAGTTCAAGTGTATGGTTAAGTGTAAGCTAAGGCACATGATTTATATTTATATTTACATTTTATATTTTATTTGATTTAATCTAAGTGTAAAATAAAAGTAATTAATTGTGAATTAACTAATTAACTATCTAATGCTTTAGTCTAATTATCCTAACATAAGCATCTAGGCCCACCTTCCATGCACATCCTAAACTTGTTATAAATGCTACTAGGTTACTAAGTGTTAGGCTACTAGGCCAACCAAGCGATAACACCATTCGAATTACCAAATGTTAACTGTATGTATGAGGTAGTTGTACTTATGTGTTATAATTGTTAAGTGTATTCATTAACTAAGCACATGAATGTAAAATACATAAACAACAAAGTGCATGAATGGAAATATTAAACTATTCTTAAGTACAACAAGGAATTCCAAAAATCTCATCTTTATTGTTGGCACATCAAAGTGTTCAAGTCCATTGATGTTCGAATAAGGAGCTGTATAATCCTTTAAGTCCTACTGTAGGCACTTAGAAAATATTCTAACTCTAACAAAAAGAAACTGCAAGAGTTTGGCTACACTATTGACTTAACATCCATAAATGCAGTGGGTATGCACATTTATATAGGCAAGACTACACACTACGTTGATGCATCTAACCATGCGTTGACAAGGCTACATTGATGCATGCCTGTCAACATAGCCTATCAAATGATTCATCAATTAGCCACCTTGTAGTCAATGATAACTGCTTATAGTCCAACTTTCATCAATGTTACTATAAGCATTGATGAAGTTAAATGATCAAGAAACAACATTATATTATCTTCCAAGTCCCTTCATGACATCTATTCATCCTGATAAAGTATGAAGGCTGATGAGTAGCGAGGTACCCCTACACCCAACCATACGAATCACAAGCATTTATACACAATCTGGTCAAATTCCATGGATGGGTCTAGTTGTGGTATCTAGATCGTTATGCTTTGATCATAGTTTGCTATCTTCTCACTTGAACTAGTGGCAACTTTGTCACGTAAGGTTTAGTCTAAAGTGAGGCATATGATGTATTCTAATTCTATGCTACTCCTAATGATGATGAAGAGATGAATCAATTCAACTAATGGATAATGAAAAACAAGATCTAAACTAGCCTATGTGCAATGAGTATCTGCTCTTAATCATCTATATATGTCTTGGACTTCTTGAGACTACTTCTGGGATTGCCAAGCATAGGTCACTGGGTGTGCCAAACAATACACTGCTGAATTACCAAGTACTTCCACTTAAACACTCGTGATTAAGGTGTACGCATTTTGCTTAATAACAGGAATAGTAAATAGCAATAAATGAAAACACTTAACTAAAGAAAAGAGCGAATGGTTAATGATTAAAAGCAATAATAATCTAAGTGGATGCTACAATGATGGGAGTAATCTCGATCTTTATTGCCAATCATGTAATGTATCCAAGTATTTCACACTCGAACAAAGGTGTCATACAATTACAAACATCACACTACAGACATGCATTGGGAATAACAAAACTCTAAGAAAGACTAACAAAAACTAAAAACTAAAAACTATCTTCTCTATTGCCTATCCTTTTAATCATGCAACCAAGTGTTATATTTATAGGCTAGCATAGAGGAGATGACATTGAATCTCTGACATTACTTCCTAGCTCTGACATCAAGTATCTGATATCAAGGCTCTGACATCAAGTACCTAATATCAAAGCCAATAGATTCACGACTCATTATAACCCCACAAATGATTAAAAACTTGTACTTGAGTTAAACAAAATGAGGAACAAGTTTGTTACAAAATATTAAGAAGGTATGAAATTATTGACTGATCCAAACAACAAACAAGAAAAATAATTGACTCTTACATGTTGCAATGGTGTAGTAAAAAAAGTGGAACACAATATTACAAGACAAAAACTGGAAACCTCATGTGATTCCTAGGCTTGGAAAATTTGTAACAATTAAGCAATGCCTACAAATTTTCCTCTTCCATTCTTGGATCGTGTACTATCCAAGCTACTGAACTGATGTGTGCTAGCACTGGTACGTCCCAAGGGCATGGTAGCTATGAAAACATTTGATTGCCCTTTACATACCAAGCTACAAATTTCCATCATTCCTCCTCAAAGGCCCTAGCTTTTTCTCTAAGTTCTTGATAATCTATTAATCTTCTAAATAAGTCTGAGGTAACATCATTTTGATCATGGTAGTTGGTTTTAACCACATTCAATTCTGAGTTTGCTATATGGATCTTTTGCAAAGCATCTTTTCTATCCACAAACTCTTTCTCATATAATGCATAAGTGGTTGCTACTTGCTTCTCCAACTCGCTGCGAGGTCAACCTACTATTAACATGGCAAGATTGGCATATCTGAGGTTAGCCAACACCATGTATTCCTTCAAATTTTCAATCTGCAAGTCTTTATTCTTTACTTCCGCCTAGTGGACTAAAGCATAACTATCCAAAATTAGCTACCACTCAAGATTTTGTGTTGAAAAGGACCCAATGCAGGCTTTAGCCATAAAAATTTTCTTTTCATGTATTTACTTATACATGTCTACTTGGTCATGGAAGTGTTCCTTTAATTTTTTGTGCTTCTTGGCCTCATTCTACCAGGCACTGATTTCTATTGCTAATTTTTGTCGAATAAGGCCAATTTATTAATGTCCTAGTTGACCCTCACTAGTTGTTCTCTTAACTAGTGGAAACTTTACTCTAGAATATTCTTGTGCTTTTCAATTGTGGCCAACCGTGAAATTTTGGTGGTGAGCTGCTTATTTTCTTCCTGTGCGATGGTCAATGCCTTTTTGTAATCATGAAGCTGTGCATCAATAGCAGAGGTATTCCAGACCACTTTCTCTTTTTTTTGTTCTACAGTTGCACTCTCCTCGATTAGCTTGACCAGCAGCTCTATCCTTCATTGCTCCAACTAGTCAAGTGCAACAAAATGGGCAGGATCCCATTGTTCAACTCTTAGGGTAGCTAGCTCTTATTGTAACCTTTGTACTTTTGCCTCTGCATGCTCTGCCTAACTTCAACCATGACCAACTTTTTCATAGTGGTGATGAGGTATAACTATGCTACAGTGACATCACTAGGGATGTCAAACAAAGTAGTCATCACTTGCCCTGTCTACAATAATCAATTCAAAACATCCTCATGTGTTGTAGGAGTCATTGAAGTCCTGGCCAACATCTATGCATTTCTAGTCCCAGTAAGATCTACTAGGGGCACAATAGGTACATTGAATGATTCTTTAATATGATCCATGAACACTTCTGCTGCACCTGCTGCATCCTGATGTTGCATTATCATAACTATGGCACCTTCTCCAATTTCAAGTGTTACCTAGAAGGATACGACATTTCCAAAGATTTTCCTAGACCATAAGGATCCTCCTCTTGATTATAATGAGATCTCCTCCCTTGTTGGATCAGTTGAAATAGTAGGCTATATGGCATCATTAATTACTTTGAAGAGATTGGACTCATCTCTACTTCCCCAACTGATAGCTTTAGCAATTTTCTAGAGATGGCTCATTGCAAACCCTATAATTTGGTGGCACTTGTGTTTCTAGGCACTATTCAGGCTCATGTTGTTTTTCCATTTCTAGCTCTACTTCCTTCTTTAGTTCTTGTTCTTCACCAAGATCTTTTCATGGTGTCATAGGTTTGAGGAGTTCAATGAAGGAGGTGTTCTGAGCTTTTCTAGGAATATCATTCATATATCACAGGATTCTAGTGCATTTGCATAGCTTCCTAATTAGACAAGGGAATGGGAGTGTTGCCTTCCTTGGCCTTTTCTCTTCGAATCGTCATTGAATTTGAATGAAGTAGAATTCGGGAAGATTGGCCACATATTTGCCCATTAAGATAGCACTTCCCCTGGCAACATATGTTGAAATTTGGTTAAGCCCTTTGGTGGAAAATAGGTGGTATGTACCAATCTAGAAGTATGTCTTCTCTTCCAAAGTCAGTTCATTATATGCTTTATCTTCTTTGTTGCATGCTCATTTTAGCCATAGTTTTTTGGTATCAAGGTTAGATCTAGTGGACAAATGGGCTACCTTAGCCTCTTCGTTTGGCAAATTCAAAGCTACTATAATTGCCTTAACTAAGAAAGAGATATTAACTCCACAAATGTTGATAATGGTGCCCTCATCTTTGTTGTGCCAGAATTGATAAGTCTCACCAAGGTGCCACTCGCCACTATCTAAAAGAATAGGCCATAGATGTGATGCCTTAAGTTGCATTCGAACTGCTTCTAAGAAAAATTCCATAAATGGTACAAAGTTCATCTTCATGTTGATCATGGTCAATGTGGACCTTTCTTGAATGGATGCAAGGCAATCAGGGGCCAACGTGAGACATTGTCCCTGCACAAGAGCTAGTGGTTCTGTGGCCTCTCCTTGGCCTAACTGTCCAATAGAAGGAGCCTCTTGATGGATGCTGAAAAATTAGGCTTCCTACTTTGTATGTTCTACTAGCTCAGCCTGCTATCCCCTACCACCTCATGGGCATTTGGGTGTCCTTTGTCAAGGTTCTCCTTGTGCTCCTCTTTTTGGGACCATCTACAATCAAGCAAAGATCAAGTGTTATTAAGGTTGTATTATTTATCATTAATCAGTTTATACCTTACTTGTCACCTTAGTTCATTAAGTTCTTAATTCATATGATCGCAAAGTTATAAAAATTTTCAAGAAAAATGCCCAAAAAGTGTCTATCTCCTCATATGACCTTACACAGTTGATTTTTTTCCTTATGTGTGGCTTCTTATGATGATTATGATCCCTCAAGTGGAAAAATTAAGGTTTTTGGCATTAATACAATTGATTATTCATGATAACACCTAAGGTTCTAACTTTCTTACCCTTATAATACCTTCCGAATGATAACAAATTTCAAAAAATTGGTCCAAGTTTCACATGTAAGCATCCTTCCATGACTGAGTTGAACACTTAGGGTTCAATAGCATAGAAATTGAAGCGATAGAGAGCCAAATATCACAAGCAAAAAGGGTGTGCACAGAGGTCTAATTCACAAGAGAAATTTTGAATAACTCCCCTAGCTACAAATAATGAGAATGAAGTTTAGGCATCGCAAGGTCATATATATTTATAAGTTTGACTGACCCAACGTTGGGTATCCGACATCACGTCTAACCTAACATCAGGAAGTCAATGTCGGGGTCCATGAATAAGCACCAAATGGGACAAGTGAGTATGAAAACTAAAGCTCTATGATTGATTTGAATGTTTGAGGTTAGGTTCATAGTTCTGGGTAAGTGGAAAATCAGTTTGAGGCACTAGAAGTGTAAGAAGGTGGAGTCATTGACATGAAAAGCTTTGGAGGAGACAAGAAAAAGGTCATTAAATTGATGTTGTGGAATAGATCTATTATAGGATGAGAGAAACAACAAAATATAACAATTGAGCACTTGGAAGGTGGAGAATGATGTGGTTGTGTCAAATAAGTACAAGTCATAAAAGTTACACAAGTGGGTCCTCCCCAAAGCAGGTTCTAGCCTATCATGCCCTTGTGTAACCACACCTAAAAATGTCTATAGGCACTAAAGGGGTTGAATGCAACACATACTTGTGAAACAAAACACACATGTTAAAACCACCAATTTGACATAATAACTCTATGTTACACAAAATCACAAGTTATGATCACTTGAACATCGAGATGAGATGGACTGTAAAAAGGATTGCAGAAATTGGGACATGAAGTGTCTTACCATGGGCACAATGAAACCTTGTGTGTTATTAATGGTTAAATAATCATGAGTTCTTCTTTCCGAGATTCAAACCAAGTCCAAACCACATTGTAGTGACATCACATTGTTTCATCATGTCAACAGACAACCATAAGACTATCATAGTTGCAAGGAGTAACATCACTTGGCATTTTGTCCAAGGGAGGAGCTAATTTATGGCACACATGTTTTTTTTTTCTATTTTTGTTTTTTGAATCTAAGAAGCTGCCAATCTTCAAGCATAGGTACATGTCTTTCTAGTGGGACTTACAAAAGTTTTATTCAGTGCTATTTTAGGTTACTTTTACTTCCATTTTTCATTAGATCTACAATGATATGGTTACAACCTTAGCAACATGTTAGAACATACAGAAGTGGCCAAAGAGAATCCAAAAATTCCCTTGATGTCACACCCTTCACATTTTGCCTTAGTTCTACACTCTTCTACCCAGACACAATGATTATGGAGTTATTTTTAGTCTCATGGTGAAAAAGGATGTCATTATGACCAGAGCACGAACCTCTTATTAATGGAATGGGTGGATGGATGTTGTGGTCCCAATGTTTGGATAATCAGTCCCTTATGACTTAACAACATAGAGAAAACTACACCTCAATGGGCAACATTATCATTTTATTCACAAGCAAGCTTACACAACAAAGAAAATGAAAACAACAACTAGAAAAAATTGGAAGAAATAGGAAAAAATTGGATCAAGAAATAGGAAAATGACAAAAATGGTAAAAAAGAAGAAGATGGAAAACACTTATGAATTTTGAAGATTAGAATGAGGGGTGACCCCCATGACTAAACATTTGGCCATGACAAGGATTAATAAGTGGATAAATAGGATCCATGCATGTATGAAACATTGGTAACCATTCATGCCATGGCCATTGGGTGTCTATTGATGGTGTGGTGGCTGGGTAGAAAAATTATTGGTCACACACTTGATTGTTAAATGTTTGGTAGGTTAGGATATGAGGTCTATGATCATGATGAATGTTTGGCCCATGAGTGCACCCTTGATCATGATATGGTGTGCATGGATTTGTTTATCTCCCCACACTATTAGATTCATTGTTTAGGTTTGGGATTGGAGTAATGATGGATGGTGGCTAATGAGAGCGGTTACTCTAGCAGTTAATTCTAATTATAGAGTGGCAGTTTCTCTAAAATTAGAGTGGCAGTTTTTCTAATTTTTAGAGTAGTTGCTACCAAGCCTATAAATACAATGCCCAAGTGCACAATTTAGGGAGGAAATCTTGGAAGGAAGTCTTTCAAGGGAAGTCTTTTAGAAGACTTTTAGGAGTCAAGTAGTGAAACTTTTGTAGTTAGAGTATTTTTCAAGTGCCTGTAGCATGAGGTCTAAGTGTGGATGGATCTTTATTCGAGCATTGTGTACTTGAGCACACCTTGTGTACAACAATAAAGACGAGCTCTTGGATTCATCCTTGTAGCACTTGAGATTTGTTTTCTTACTCATTTCCTTTATTTTATTTTCTTCTGCATTTATTTTATTTTATTATTTTATTTCATTTTATGCACTTTACATTTCTATTATTAGCACACATAGTACAATCACTTCGAGCATGCGTGTAACACTTGGTAACCTAGTAACGATTAGTGTTTGGTAATCCCAGTAGTGTTGCGCTGGTTTAGGATGTGTATGGCAAGTGAGAATGAATACTAGTATTAGGATTAGTTTAAAGCCTAGTTAATCAATAGTTAAGTTAAATTAGTCACTTAGTTATCTCTCTCTCTCCTCCCTTATTAGCAGCAAGACATAAAAACATAAAAGCTATAAAAATCATATGCCTCAAATTTACTTAACCATACAATCGTGACATACAAGTAAGTTTGGGAAGACAATGATCAACCAACCCATCCTTGTTTCACAAAGGCACATAGGCACTTATTCCTTCGAATTCAACCAGATCATGCGTGAAATGCTTATATTCATATGGTTGAGCATAGGGGTACCTCGCCGCTCATCATTGGCACCATTGTCAGGGACTTAGTTGTTTGTGTGCTAATTATAACATAGGAAATCATTAACATCGTTGGAACGAACCCTTAGGGTTGATTGAGGAAATAATAAACCAGAGTACATTACACACTGAATAGACAAATATGTTTCCTTCTTCGTACGAAAGTGCCTCACCGCCTAGGTCTGAAATAAGAAACATTCAACGACATAATACACATAACATTGATCCACCAATCCCTCAACAAGTTCGAGTGGTATATATTCACCCCGATGAGTATATACCAGACTTCACCTTTATGCTCCATCAAGATGAACAATTGCGTTAGCAAGACTTAGAAGGTAACATAGTGTTATCTCCCGATCGTTCAGTCCTGAGCATGCTTCTTCATGCTCTCATACGAATTGGCATGCCGCACTTACACGTAGAATATGTTGTGCAAGACCATGACTCAAGAGAATACTGTCCCACAGAGGCACAACATCAAAGGGACTTGCAATAAGAGAGACATCATTAGTCTTTGAAGGGTATCAAAGGGACTTGCAATAGGAGAGACATCATTAGTCTTTGAAGGGTAAGTGATCCCAGGGTGCTCCACATGTCTTAAGCGAAAATGAGGGTGGTGAACCTACCTCAAACAGTTGACCACATAACGATGTTCCTCCCCTTGACTTTGGCCAAGGGGTTGTGTAACAGGACCTTCATTCCACTATTCATAGCCTAGGTCTTGATACCCACGGGCACAAAGGGTCCAAAAAAGGGACACGAACTCATGATAAAGGTGAACATTCTGATCGTAATCATGATCAGGGCCGAGATCATAGAAGAGAAGGTAGCAGACACCATCATGGTGATGGTTCTCCTTCTTCTTTACCTTCATCATCTCCTTCACCCTCTCCTTCAATATCTAGACATGGTCATAAAGAAAAAGACCATGGGGATAAAGGTAGGCAAAGTGGAAGTCATAGACAAAACAACCAGGAAAGGGGACAAGGGCACTCTAGAGAGTCATGACATAGAAGAAGGGAGAGTAGGGAACAACGTAGGCATCATAGACACCATGGATGAGATGATCATGATGAACCCCTGCTTGCTACTCGAAGTATGTTAGATATAACTAAGGCTGTTAGAATTCCAACAAGGCACTAGAAAGATAGTAGGATCAAGAGATTAGATATGAACAATATCCCATGATTTGAAGGGGGATACAACGTTGATCCTCAGAATCATTTACAAGCATTCCATAATACGTGTGCCTTACAAAAAATAGAGAACGAATGGAAAAAACTTAAGTTGTTCCCGTGGACACTAGTTAAAGAAGCGGAAAGCTAGTACCGATTTTTAGAATTAGAATCCATTCGTAGGTGGAGTACTATGTTAGAACTATTTAATGACAAGTACCAAACATACTCCTGAGTGTCTAACTTACAAAAGTAAATCCAAGGCTCAAAACAAGGAGGACATGAACCCTTGGATGCTACCATGGGTCGATATTATGCACTGTTACATCGTTGTCCTAGCCATGGTTATTCGCAAAGGGATCAACTACGCCATCTCATGGATGGGGTTAGGCATGAAACGAGAAGAACCCTTGGGACTTTTGCCCAAGGGAGACTATTCGAGCTTAGGTCCCATCCAGTTCAAAGACTATTGAAGAAAGTTGCTAAGGAAGAAGGTGAGCTATGGAAGAGAAAAAGTGCAGAAGAGTATAACCGAGATCCTTCCCTCTAGAAGAGGGGAGTAAGATTTTGTGAGGATGAAGAAGAGTCACCACTCGAAGAGATGGTGGATAGGAAAACTTTGCCTATCCAAAAGATGACATTAGAAGTTTTGGCAAAGGTAGAGCAAATGTGGGATTCCCTAGACAATAGATTTCAAACTATTCCTAAAATAGTAGAGGAGTCTAGACAGCAAGGTAGTGATCATGAAAAAAGAAAAAAGAGAGAAGTTGAACATGCATGTAGCAAGGGTAAGGGCAAAGTTTCCATCATTGAAGAGGTTGTGGAGTTAGAAACAGACAATGATAGTGGATGCAAGATATGTCAATATGACCATCCTAAGGGATGTTGCCCTATAATCTCACATCTGCAAGAGTCTAGAGTGTATGCACTCAACCCACAATTAAGCAAAAGGCAAACACCCCAAAGGTTACCTTATCCTCAAGGTAACCCAAGGCAGTTCCACCAACCCTTAACATATTATCCCAGTGGAACTCCACCATAACCGATTGAGCAATATCAATAGTGGTAGCACCTACAATCATGGGGAATGCCACCACCAAGGCAACAGTATCCTTACCAACAACCTAACCCATATGGATATTACGTGCAGCAATCAATCTCCCCACATGACTCTACTGGTCACCTCACTCCTCAACCTCACTACCAAGCCCACTAGTATTATGGGACTCCCTCTTCTAGAGGTGATATTTTGCAAGCATATCATCCTTCTCATCCAACCACATCTCTTTCACCAATAACTCCATTACCACATACTCCCACAATGCAATGTGAAATCCCTACCCAGCTGCAACAATGTAACACCATGAGGGCTATTAACTCTCAACCTACTATTGGTTCCAATAACCACATGAAGAAAATACCTTTCTTTAGAACCAACAGTCCAACCAAGCCCTTGCAATCACAATCGACTAATTTCTTAGATGCCTCAATATCAATCAAAACTTCAGAGCCTCCTTCAACTCAACCATCGCACTCAACGCATACGGTCATGCTAACACATGTCGTCTCTAATTGGATCAAAGCTAGCCACCTTCCCAGGAAATTCTCTGATCCTAGGAGTCCTCTGATATACTTACAAATTGCTGGAAATGCACCATGCAAGGCTCTTTTGGATTCAAGTTCCGATGTCAACTTGATTTCTCAAGAAATGTACAAGGCCTGGAACCTACCTCCATTGAAAAAGAGAAACATTCGTCTAGAGTTGGCCGACCAATCCATCACTGTCCCATTGGGATTGGTGGAAGACATTGTTACCACTATTTGTGGGTGGTCATACCTAGCTAACTTCCTAGTGATTCAGGTGAACAACAGTAAGGGGTACTTCCCAATTGATGAGTGGCAAGGTACCCCTACACTCAACCATACGAATATGAGTGTTTCACACATGATCTGGTCAAATTCCAAGGACTAAGTGCCTATGCGCCTTTGTGGAACAATAATGAGTTAGTTAATCATTGTCTTCCCAAACTTACTTGTATGTCACGGTTATATGATTAAGTAAGCTTGAGGCATATGATTTTTATAGCTTGTATGTGTTTTATATCCTGCGCTAGTAAGGAGGGGGAGAGAGATAACTAAGTAACTAATCTAATTTAACTACTCATTAACTAAGTTCTAATTACTCCTAACACTAGTATCTGTTCCCACTTGCTGTACACATCCTGAACCAGTGCAACGCTGCTGGGATTACCAAATGCTAATCGTTACTAGGTTACCAAGCGCTACATGCATACTCGAAGTGATCGTACTGAGTGTATTGAACTAAGAGAGTTGTAGGATGAGAGAAATCATTAATCAACTAGAAAAGCATTAAATAATAATTAACGCTAATTAATCTATTCTAAATGTTGCAAGGTTTATCATAAAGTTCATCTTTATTACTGTACACAAAGTGTGCTCAAGTACACAATGCTCAAATAAAGATCTGTTCCCTCTATGACTCCTACTACGGGCACGCAAAAATAATTCTAACTATGAAGGGAAAAAATGGCAAGAGTTTGGCTAAGGGACTAACTGTCTCATGTGAAAACCAAGGGCGCTGCCTCTTATTTATAGGTGAGGAGATAGGCCCCGATATCAAGTATCTCACATTGCATGGTTGGATTCGATATCGTGGACTCGATATTGCAGATGCGATATCACAATCCCGATATCACGGTTCATCATACTCCCATGACTAAATAAAAACTCATCCTCGAGTTCCTTACAAAATATTGGAAAGGTATGGGATTATTGACTGAATGACCATTGACGATGGAACGGGGTGACAGACTCAACGTGCCCGGTGAACAGATCAACAATACAATACATGACAACATTAGTGTTCATGACCACTGAGGTGAAAATTGTACATAAATGACATCCAGCCTTTATTTGGTAGCTAGAAGAGAAGGAGAGAGAAAAAGAATAAGGTGTGTTGCTGCTGATGCCAAGATTGCACCTTTCGTTGTTTATCCATAGCCACGCCACCAATCTTGCTCCTTTTGTAAAAGCTCCAGTTCCGGTCCATCCTGAGTGTTTTCTCCAAGTCCAGTCCATTGTTGTATGATCGCCATCTACACACAACACAGTCACAAATGAGCAAGGGTAGATAAATCACAATGCAATTGATACCTTGCCTCGATGTAAAGTGCATTGGTTGAGTTGTGGTTATGGAAAATACTAATTCTACATATTTAACACTAGTGACTACCTAAGGTGTAGGGGTTAGGAAAAATTAAAAAATTTGTGCTATGGCCCCCATGACTAAGAGCGAACCTTCGGTAGTGATAGGATGGAAAAATATAAGGAATAAGAAAGATGGAGAAAAAGCAACAATGGAAACACCAATAAAATGGATGTCATGGATGGGAATGAAACAAAAAATTCTTGATTGCAGAAAACGTTTAAGGATAAGAAGTTAACAAATGCACCAAAAAGGAATGCCAGTGGGTCCTCCCCAAAGCAGGCTCATGCCCTTGATGCCCTAACAAACCCACAAACCAAAGAGTCCATAGGCTCTAGGAATGTCATTTGGAAGCAAGAGTTAAAAACTTACCCACAAGAATTAACCAAGGAAAAACAATGTATCAACCAAGATATAGACTAATAATAACACTGGCTATGAGGTGAAAATGAAAAAGAAAGGCGAAGCAGAGAGAATGGAATGGAAACCCAAGAATAAGGTTGTGTAAAGTCCCTTGTGTGTGTTTTATGGTTAATGTGAGTGAGTAGAACTCATTCCAAATCCAGGCTCAACAAACCACATTCAGTGACCTCGCATCAACACATTTGACCAACCTATCCTCTTGAAGCAACAAGAATGCCTTTAAAAAAATTCACCACCATTCTGAGGAGAGCAAGATGGAGAATCAAGAAGCAAGAAAGGGCCTTAGTTAGAGGGAACCTTCAAGCATGGGTACCATGTCTTTCTAGTGCCATAACCAATGTGTGTAGCCTAAGTTCATTATTGTGCCTAAGGGGTGTGCTTTGAATTCTCACTCTTCTTCTTCTTCTTCTTCTTCTTCTTCTTCTTCTTTTTTGCATGAGAACCACACCATGCAAAGACTTATTTTTATGTACTCAACTTTCAAATATTTGATAAAAAAACCCAAGGAAAAAGCATCCAAGCACTCAAGAGAATAGCCAGCACAACTGCATCGAATCCCCTTGAAGTCACACCCTTTTCATCCTGTGAGTCTTTCTTTAGTTTGAGAAATACCCAGCCACCAATTTGTTAACAATTTTATTAGAGAAAGGGACTACACAGTTCCAAGCCAAGGGAGACCATAGGATTTTACGGATGCATGAACGACGTGGACTCATTGCTTGTTTAATCAAAAGAACCGTACCTTAATATCAACATCATATTTCAAAGGTAAAACCCAAACATTAGCAATCAATATGGTATTATTCATGCCACCATCATGAACACTTATTGGGTGATGAAAAAAATAAAGTAATCACACAAAGAAATGGTAAAAATATGAATGATGGTGTAAAAAAAACAAGAAAGATTAAACAAATGTGCAAAACAAAAATGTGTAAAACAAAAATTTAGAAAGAAGGGCCTTCAATGGTTAGCAGAGGTGGCCATCTCCCCCATGACTAAGTCGGAATGAGGAGATCTAAAATACTACGCCTATCCCTATATGTGAGATTTTATGCCCAAGTACTATGCCTTCTTGGACCATCAAATGGCTTTTTTGCTAGTTGAGCCTCAAATTAGTTTCTACACATCTTTTCAGCACTTGCTCTAACCGGTCTAAGGCTTGATCAAAGTTTGCTCCATAAGTGAAGAAGTCATCCATAAAGACTTCCACACAATTTCCTATTTTCTACTAGAATATGCTTAGAATTAAGCGTTGAAACGTTGTAGGGGAATTACACAAGTTAAACAACATTTGTTTGTATGCAAACGTTCCCCAAGGACTAGTGAACGTAGTTTTGGCTTGGTCTTTTGGAGCTATTTGTATTTGGTTGTATCCGCTATATCCATCTAGAAAACTATAATAGCGATGCCCTATGATTGTATCTAAGACTTGGTCAACAAATGGCAACGAAAAGTGATCCTTGAATGCTGCCATGTTTAGTAGCCTAAAATCTATGCACACCCTCCATTTGCCTCTAGGCATGATTACTAAGGGACTAACCCATTCGCTATCAGCAATGGGGTATATGAACCCAATGTTTAGAAGCTATTCAATTTCTTCTTTTACTACTTGCTTCAACTTTGGGTTCAATCACCTCTGTGGTTGTTTTCAAGGCTTCATGGAGGAGTCAGTGTAAATCCTATGCTCGCATATCCTAAGATCTATTCCAATTAATTCTAGATATAACCAGGTGAAGGATTTTGACCACTTGTTTATTACCTTTAGTAGACTCTCTTTGTTAGTGCAAAGGAAGTTTTGCATTGATGATTACCGATTTTCCATTCTTAAGGAATATGTACTCCATATCGGTGGGCAATGGTTTTAGATCTAGGGGCTCCTGTTTAAATTTCTTAGGAATTTCCAACTTCCCCCAGTTGATGTTTTCAAGGTTAGGATCTAGAAGTTGGTGATGGACTTGCTCTAATGTGTCTATGCTATCTATGTAAGCACAAGTCAAACCCTCAGTTAGTTCCATGCATATAAGTGAGTTGCATTCTTGATCAGCTATTAGCCACTAGGTGTCTTCTTGTCATGTGGTTGCTACATACAAGCACCTTTGTATATTGATCACTTATGCACACTGATTGCATGTAGGCAATGTTAAACTTTGCACAACCTATGATCTCTGCACACAATTACACCCTGTGTCACCATATGCGATTCATGGAACTTTCTTCTTCTCGATCTTTCTGAAAGTATTTTCCTTAAATATTTCTAGGGAAAGATCACGGATTCCTAGGTGCGTATCGATACTGCTTAGCCATGCCCTTCCCATTATGATTAGAAAGTCCCCCTTACTGTTGTTCACTTGAATCATTGAGAAGTTAGCTAGATACGACCATCCACAAACAGTGGTAATTATGTCCTCCACTAATCCCAAGGGAATAGTGATGGATTGGTCGGCCAACTCTAAATAGATGTTGCTCTTTTTAATGGAGGCAAGTTTCAGGCCTTGTACATTTCTTGGGATATTAGGTTGACACCGGAACCTAAATCCAAAAGAAATTTGCATGGCTCATTCCCAGCAATTTGTAGATATATCATGGGACTCCCAAGATTAGAGAATTTCTTGAGAAGGTGGCCAACTTTGATCCAATCAGTAATGGCATGTGTTAACATGACTGTATACGTTGAATGTGGTGTTAGGTTCAAAGGGGGCTCTGAAGCTTTATTTGATACGGAGATGTCCAAAGACTTAACTGCTTGTGGTTGCAAAGGCTTGGTTGGACTATTGGTTCTAAAGAAAGGTCTTTTCTTCATATGGTTGTCAAAACCAACAGTAGGTTGAGGATTAACCACCCTTGTGGCATTGTGTTGTTGTGGCTGAGCAGGAAGTTCACCTTGCATTGCTAAAGCAGGTGGTAATGGAGCTATTGGTGGGAGAGATGCGACCAGATTTGAAGGATGGTACACTTGTGGAATATCGCCCCTAGGAGAGGGAGTCCTATAGTACTCGCGGGCTTGGTAGTGATGTTGAGGAGTAACATGACCAACAGAGTCACGTGGAGAGATTGGATGTTGCACGTAATATCCATATGGGTCAAGTTGCAGGTAAGGATATTGTTGCCTTGGTGGTGGCATTCCCCAGGATTGTGGGTGCTGCCACTGTTGATGTTGCTTAATCAGTTGTGGTGGAGTTCCACTTGGATAATACGTTAAAGGTTGGTGGAACTACCTTGGGTTACCTTGGGGATAAGGTAACCATCGGGATGTTTGTCGTTTGTTTAATCATGGATTAAGTGCATACACCCCAGACTCCTACAGATGTGAGATCACAGGGCAACATCCCTTAGGATGGTTGTATTAACATATCTTACATCCACTATCATTGTCTATATCCGAGTCCACAACCTCTTCAATAATAGCAACTTTGCCCTTACCCTTGTTACATGCATTTTCTGCTTCTCTCTTTTTTCTTTTGTCACGATCACTACCTCGCTCTCTAGACTCCTCTACTATTTTGAGAACAGTTTGAAACTACTATCCAAGGAGTCCCACATTTGGTCTACCTTTGCCGATACTTCTGATGTTAACTTTTGGATAGGCAAGGTTTTTCTATTTATCATCTCTTCGAGTGATGACTCTTCCTCATCCTCACAAAATCTTACTCCCTTCTTCTGGAGGGAAGGATCTCAGTTATATTCTTCCGCACTTTCTCTCTTTCATAGCTCACCTTCTTCCTTAGCAACTTGCTCTAGTAGTCTATGAATTTGATGGGACCTAAGCTTGGATAACCTTCCTTGGGCATAAGTCCCAAGGGTTCTTCTTGTTTCATGCCTAAGCCTATCTATGAGATGGCATAGCTGATCCTGCTGCGAATAACCATGGCTAGGACAACAATGTAATAGTGCATAATAGCGACCCATGGTAGCATCCAAGGGTTCATGACTTCCTTGTTTCCATCCTTGGATTTGCTTTCGTAGGTTAGACACCTGGGAGTATGTTTGGTACTTATCGTTGAATAATTCTAACATAGTACTTCACCTACGAATGGATTCTAGTTCTAAGGATTGGTACCAGCTTTCAGCTTCTTTTACTAGTGTCCGTGGGAATAACTTAAGTTTTTGCCACTCATTCTCTATGTTTTTCAAGGCGCATACATCATGAAATGCTTGTAAGTGATTTTAAGGATCAGCGTTATATCCCCCTTCAAATCGTGGGATGTTATTCATATCTAACCTCTTGATCCTACTATCTCTTTGGTGCCTTGTTGGAACTATCATAGCCTTAGTTATGTCTAGCATGCTTCGAGTAGCAAGTAGGAGTTCATCATGATCATCTCGTTCATGGTGCCTATGATGCCTACACTATTCCCTACTCTCCCTTATTCTATGTCATGATTCCCTAGAGTGCCCTTGTCCTCTGTCTTAGTTATTTTGTCTGTGACTTTCACTTTACTTGCCCTTATCCTCATGATCTTTTTCTCTATGGCTATGTCTAAACACTGAAGGAGAGGGTGAAAGAGATGATGAAGGTGAAGAAGAAGGAGAATCGCCACCATGATAATGTCTACTACCTTCTCTTCGATGGTCTTTGCCTCGATCGCGATTGCGATCAAAATGCCCACCTTTGTCATGTGTCCTTGTTTCTTTTTTGGACACTTTGTATCTGTTGGTATCAACACCTAGGTTATGAATAGTAGAATGAAGGTTCTGATAGACAATCCCTTGGCCAAAGTCAAGGGGAGGAACATTGTTATGTGGGCGACTACCTAAGGCAAGTTCATCACCCTCAATTTCGCTTAAAACATTGGGGGGCATCCTTGGACCATTTTCCCTTAAAATACTTATGGTGTCTCTCTTGTTGCAAATCCCTTTGACATTGTGCCTCTGTGGGATGATACTGTCTTGAATCATAGTCCTACACAACGTATTCTACGTGTAAGTGTTGCATGCCTATTTGTGTAAAAGCACGAAGAAACATGCTTAAGACTGAACAATTGGGAGGTAACACTATGTTACCTTCCAAGTCATGCCAACACAGTTGTTCGTCTTGATGGAGAATAAAGGTGAAGTTAGGTACCTATTCATTGGGATGAATATATACCACACGAAACTGTTGTGGGATTGGCAGATCAACGTCATGTGTATTATGCCACCGATTGCTTCTTATGTTAGTCCTAGGCAATGAAGTGCTTTTGTCCAAAGAAGAAGACATTTTGTCTTGTTCAGTGTGCAATGTACTATTATCTTTTCCTTAACCAACCCTAAGGGTTCGCTCCAATGATGTGAATGATTTCCTAAGTTCTACTTAGCACACAAATAACTAAGTCCCTGGCAACGGCGCAAATGATGAGCGATGAGGTACTCCTATGCTTAACCATACGAATACAAGCGTTTCACACATGATCCGGTCGAATTCGAAGGACTAACTTCCTATGCACCTTTGTGGAACAATAACAAGTTGGTTAATTGTTGTCTTCCCAAACTTACTTGTATGTCACAGTTGTATAGTTAAGTAATCTTGAGGCATATGATTTTTATAGCTTTCATGTGTTTTATATCCTGCACTAGTAAGGAGGGGGAGAGAGATAAATAAGTAACTAATCTAATTTAACTACTCATTAATTAAGTTCTAATTACTCCTAACACCAGTATCCATTCCCACTTGCCGTACACATCCTGAACCAGTGCAACGCTGCTGGGATTACTAAACACTAATTGTTACTGGGTTACCATGCGCTACACGCATGCTCGAAGCAGTCGTACTGAGTGTATTCAACTAAGAGAGTTGTAGGGTGAGAGAAATCATTAATCAACTAGAAAAGCATTAAATAATAATTAATGCTAATCAATCTATTCTGAATGCTGCAAGGTTTATCATAAAGTTTGTCTTTATTGTCATACACAAAGTGTGCTTAGGTACACAATGCTCGAATAAAGATCCATTCACTCTATGACTCCTACTGCGGGCATGCAGAAATAATTCTAACTCTAGAGGGAAAAAATAGCAAGATTTTGGGTAAGGGACTAACTGTCTCATGTGAAAACCAAGGGCACCGCCTCTTATTTATAGGTGAGGAGACAGGCTTCGATATCGGGTATCCAACATCACATGGTTGGATCCGATATCGTGGTCCTGACATCACGGTTCATCACCAATCATAATGGGAAGAGCATGGCTAAGCACCACTGATGCATGCCTAGGAATCTGCAATCTTTCCCTAGAAATATTAAAGCAAAATACATTCAGAAAGATCGAGAAGAAGGAAGTTCCATGCATCGCATATAGTGACACAAGGTGTAATTGCATGCAGAGGTCATGGTTTGTGCAAAGTTTAACATTGCCTACATGCAATTAGTGCCCGCAAGTGATCAACATACAAAGATACCTGTATGTAGCAACCACACAATAGGAAGGCACCCAGTGGCTGACAGCAAGAAAGTAGTTCACTCATATGCATGGAACCAATTGAGGGTTTGACTTGCACTTACATTGATAGCATAAATGCATTAGAGCAAGTCCACCACCAACTTCCAAGTCTTAACCTTGAAAATATCAACTGGGGAAAGTTGGAAATCCCTAAGAAATTTAAGCAAGAGCCCCTCGAGCTGAAACTATTGCCCATTGGCATGGAATACACGTTCCTTAAAAACAAAAAATTAGTAATTATCAATGCTAAGCTTGCTCCTCAATAGAAAGAAGAACTATTGGAGGTAATCAATAAATGGTTAAAAGCCTTTGCTTGGTCATATCCTGAATTAACTAGAATAGATCCTAGGATATGCCAACATAGGATTTACATTGACCCCTCCATGAAGCCTCGAAGACAATCGCAGAGGCGTTTGAACCCAAAGCTGAAGCAAGTAGTCAACGAAGTAATCAAATAGCTTCTCAAGGCTAGGTTCATATACCCCATTGTTGATAGCAAATGGGTTAGCCCCTTAGTTATTGTGCCTAAAAAGGGAGGCAAATGGAGGGTTTGCATAGATTTCAGGCTATTGCATATGGCAACATTCAAAGATCACTTTCTGTTGCCATTTGTTGACCAAGTCTTAGACACCATCGCAGGGCATCGCTACTATAGTTTTCTGGATGGATATAGTGGATATAATCAAATACAAATAGCCCCAAAAGACTAAGCCAAGACTACGTTCACCAGTCCTTGGGGAACATTTGCATACAAATAGATGCCATTTGGCTTGTGTAATGCCCCTGCAACATTTCAACGACTATTTCTAAGCATCTTCCAATAGAAAATAGGAAATGGTGTGGAGGTCTTTATGGATGACTTCTCCACTTATGGAGCAAACTTTGATCAAGCCTTGGACCGGTTGGAGCAAGTGTTAAAAAGATGTGTAGAAATCAATTTGAGGCTCAACTAGCAGAAAAGTCATTTGATGGTCCAAGAAGGCGTAGTACTAAGGCACAAAATCTCACACACAGGGATAGAGGTAGACCCTGCGAAAATCAAAGTTATCCAAGGAATTACCCATCAATCGGAAACTGTCAAAGATATTTGGTCATTCCTTGGACATACTGGCTACTATAGGAGATTTATTGAGAACTTTTCAAAGGTTGCCCTCAACTTTGACCTTGATCTAGCACAGAAACAACAATTAGTAACCCTTAACTTGCTAGATGAAAATCGACTAGCTGCCTTGCCATCTAACGAGTTGCATAAGGCATTCAATAAACAACATCATGACCTAAGGATTAAGAAAGTTAAACATCAACCGGGAGATAAGGTTCTCTACTGGAATCCCACACATGTGCCACAACATACTAAATTTCAAACACTGTGGGAGGGACCTTATATTATTTATGCAACTTTTCCTTCAGGGGCCATGACAATATACAAACCTGAGAGCCCAGACAAGAAACTTTTGGTCAACGTACAACAAACCAAACCTTTCCATGAGCTTAGGACAGCAAGTACACATGCTACCTCTCTTGGTGGACAACCTTCCTCACTATTTCAGATCTCCTCCTTCCAACTTAGTAGTGGGGGAGATGGCCACCTATGCTAACTGTTCTAGGCCCTCAGTTCTTTTTGAATTTTTGTTTTACACATTCTTTCAACTTTTCTTATTTTTTTTTACACCATCATTCATGTTTTTACTATTTCTTTGTTTGCTTGATTTACTTTTATTCGTCATCTAATAAGTGCTCATGATGGTGGATTGAATTATATCATATTGATTGCTAATGTTTGGTTTTTACCTTTGAATTATGATGTTGATATTAAGGTATGGTTCTTTTGGTAAAATAGGCAATGAGTCCACACCGTCCACTCATCCATACAACTCTATGGTTTCCTTTGGCTTGGAACTGTACAGTCCCTCTTTTTCTAAGTAAACTTTTAATGAATTAGTGGCTAGGTATTTTTCAAACCAAGGAAAGAATCAAAGGATGAAAAGGGTGTGACTTCAAAGGGATTTGATGCATTTGTGCTGGCCATTCTCCTGTGTGCTTGGATGCTTTTTCATGGGTTTTCCACCATTCTGACATTGTTCAAAAATCAGGAAGCCGAGTAAATAAAAATAAGTCTTTACATGGTGTGGTTCTCACACAAAAAAAAAAGGAAAAAAAAGTGAGAATTCAAAGCACACCCCTTAGACATAATAAAGCAATATGGGCTACAAGCACTGGTTATGGAACTGTAAAGACATGTTACCCATGCCTGAAGGTTCCCTCTAACTAAGGCCCTTTATCGCTTCCTACTTTTCCATCTCGCTCTTCTCGAAATGGTGGTGACTCTTTGTGGAAGCATTCTTATTGCTTCAAGTGTATGGATTGGTCAAGTGTGTTGATGCGAGGTCATTGGATGTGGTTTGTTTGAGCCTGGATTTGGGATGAGTTCTACTCAGTCACATTAACCATAAAATACATAAGGGGCTTTACCCAACCTTGTTCTTGGGATTCCATTCCATTCTCTCCTCTCCATATTTCTTCCCATTTCCACCTCATTGTCAGTTTTATCATTAGTCCATTCTGGGTTGATGCATTATTTTTCTTTGGTGAATTCTTGTGAGTAAGTTTTTAACTCTTGCTTCCAAATGACATTCCTAGAGCCTACGGACTCTTTGGTTTGTGGGTTTGTTAGGGCATAAAAGACATGAGGCTACTTTGGGAAGGACCACTAGCATTTCTTTTTGGTGCAATTGTTAACTTCTTTCCCTTAAACATTTCCAACAATCAATCATTTCTTGTTTCATCCCCATTCATGACATCCATTTTATTGGCGTTGCCATTGATATTTTTCCCCATCTTTCTTGTTCCTCATATTTTTCCATCTTATAGCTACTGGAGGTTCACTCTTAGTCGTGGGGGCCCTGGCACAAATTTTTCAATGTTCTCCATTTTACTATTCACCTAACCCCTACACCTTGGGTAGTCATCTATGATAAATCTCTGAACCAATTTTTGCCATAACCACAACTCAGCCAATGCACTTCATATCAAGGCAAGGTATCAACTGCATTATGGTTTTATCTATCCTTGCTCATTTTTGACTGTGTTGTGTGTGCAAATGGCGATCATACAAACAATGAACTGGGCTTGAAGGAAGCACTCAGGATGGACCAGAACTGGAGCATTTTCATTTTCTTTCTCTCTCTTTCTCTACAAGCTACCAAATAAAGGCTTAGATGTCATTTATGTATGAGCGTTCACCACAATGGTCATGAACACTAATGTTGTAATATGCTTATTGATCCATTCACTAGGCATATTGAGTTTGTCATCCCATTCCACTGTCAGTTGTCAATTAGTCAATAATCCCATACCTTCCCAATATTTTGTAAGGAACTCGAGCATGAGTTTTCATTCAGTCATGAGGGTATGATGAGAGCGGTTACTCTAGTGATTTATTATAATTATTAGAGTGGCTGTTTTTCTAATTATTAGAGTGGTAGTTTCTCTAAAATTAGAGTGGCAGTTTCTCTAAAATTAGAGTGGCAATTTTTCTAATTATTAGATTAGTTGCTCCCAAGCCTACAAATACAGTGCCCAGGCACACAATTTAGGGAGGAAGTCTTGGAAGGAAGTCTTTCAAGGGAAGTCTTTTAGAAGTCTTTTAGGAGTCAAGTAGTGAAATTTTTGTAGTTAGAGTATTTTCCAAGTGCCCACAGTAGGAGGTCTAAGTGTGGATGGATCTTTATTCGAGCATGTATGTACCTGAGCACACCTTGTGTACAAAAATAAAGAAGAGCTCTTGGATTCATCCTTGCAGCACTTGAGATTTGTTTTTTTACTCATTTCCTTTATTTTATTTTCTTCTACATTTATTTTATTATTTTATTTTATTTTGTTTTATGCACTTTACATTTCTGTTATTAGCACACAAAGTACAATGGCTTCAAGCATGCGTGTAACACTTAGTAACCCAGTAACGATTAGCGTTTGGTAATCCTAGTAGTGTTGCACTGGTTCAAGATGTGTACGGCAAGTGAGAATGGATACTGGTGTTAGGATTAGTTTAAAGCCTAGTTAATCAGTAGTTAAGTTAAATTAGTCACTTAGTTATCTCTCTCTCTCCTCCCTTATTAGCAACAAGACATAAAAACATAAAAGCTATAAAAACCATATGCCTCAAACTTATTTAACCATACAATTGTGACATACAAGTAAGTTTGGGAAGACAACAATCAACCAACCCATCATTGTTCCACAAAGGCGCATAGCACTTAATCCTTGGAATTCAACTGGATCGTGCGTGAAACGCTTGTATTTGTATTGTTGAGCGTAGGGGTACGTCGCCGCTCATCAGTGGCCCTTGTGTATGATCAAAGGATGTTGGTTGTGACAAGGAAGGTGGTGCACTGGACTAGCATTATGCTGGCTCAAATGATGTGATGGGTCCATACGTGGTTTGCTTCAATTTACAACCTTTTCTCCAAAAGGGACGTTTTCTACATTACAATTGAAACCTACTGGTATTAGCATGTCTTTGCACATTTGCAGCACAAGTGACATTTGTTTGTTGGTATTGTGGTGCTGAAATGAGGTGGAGTAGGAGGATATCGAGGGTAGGATGAATGGTAAGAGGCACGAGGTGGTGATCCTTCAGGGGATGTCATGGGTTGATGGTACTTGGGAGACTGGTAGTGGTGATTGAAAGTAGAGGATGTAGAACTCATTGGAGAAATAGGGTGTTGAACATAATATCCATGTGGTTTTAGTGGATAGGGCTAATTTGGTGGTGGCCTCCCCCACAATTGTTGTTGTTGCCACTGTGGTTGATGACCATGTTGAGGCTAGTAATAAGTCCCCCTAGGATGATACGGTCAGTTGTGGGACTATTTATAATTACCTTGTGGGAGAGGAAATCTCTCTGGCATGTGCTTTTGCATGAACTTCAAATTTAAGACACCTATCCAATACTCTTGTAAATGCAACAAGGCTAGGCAATGGCCCTTTGAATGGTCATATATGCAGATGTCACATCCATTATCTTTGTCTGTGGTTGACTCTATAGCCTCACTTTCTTTAGCCAGCTTTCCCATTTGCCAAAAAGTGTTCCTAGTTGTTACTTAGTTCCATATCCTTCATTGATTGTGATCACCTAGCTTATTTTGCATGATCTTCTCCTCAACTATCTCAATGAGAGTTGTAACGTTTTCATATATCCATTTGGACATCCGGTTAAACTTTGCTTCTAGTTCATTAATAAACTCTTGTATCGGCAAGGTTTACTGTGGAATCACCTTATCAAGAGCTACCTCTTTCTCCATACCATAGATATGGACTTCCTTTTGTTGAAGAGTTGGGTCCCATTGATATTTCTTGACATTCTTCCATTTACTTATCTCTCCTTCTTCTTTTGCCACATGCTCAATTAGCTCTCAAATCTGATGGGCTTGGAACTCATATAATTGCCCTAGGGCATACATTCCAAGGGTCTCCCTTGTTTCATTATGAAGCCCATCTATGATGTGGAAAAGTTGCCTTTCCTTGGAGAAACCATGGCCTAGGCATTTATTCAATAGAAAATAATATCTATCTAAGGCCATGTCCAAGGGTTCATGTTGTTCTTACTTCCATTCTTGGATTTATCTCCTTAGGTTGGACACTCTCACATAGGTTTGGTATTTCTTATTGAAAAGTTCCAACATTGTTGACCATCATTAGATTGAACTTGGTCTCAACGATCTATACCACACTCCAACTCTATCGATTAGTATCCTAGGAAAGAGCTTAAGCTTTCGCCACCCACTTTCGATGTTGTAGAAAGCACAAGCATCATGGAAGGCTTATAAATGATGTTGTGGATTTGAATCATAGTCTCCTGCAAATTTAGGAATATTATTCATGTTAAGCTTGGTAGGCAACTCTCTTTGCGATGCCTGTGAGATATCTTAATTGCCTTTGTGATCTGCATTAGGCTTCGAATGGCCAAAAAGGTTCATCGTCATCAAACAAGTTGTGATGAAAATTTCTATTTGGTTGATGGTGATGATTAGACTTGTGTTCATGTTGATGACCTTGAGTGTGTTTGTGGGTTCGAGTTTTACTTGTATTCTGACCCTTTAGTGAAACTTTATCTCTATACCTACGTTCATCTTCGTCAAAACTAGATGTGAAAGGGGGGAAGGAAGATGAGGATCTAGAAGAATTTCCATGGCTTCTATGGTGCTCCCCAGTGTCCTTTAATTTATCATTTCTTGGTTTTGGGGAGGTCTTAGGCCTTGAGGCCTCCCCTAGTTTGGGACTTATGTCATCTCCTCCAAGATTGTCTATCTCAAGTGAATGTAGTCTTTTAGTGTTGTTAGGGTGGTCATGAACATAAGAAACCCCTACATAAGGTTGGTTACTCCAATTTGCCTCACTATACATCTCATTAATTCTCCAATGAATGTTTTCACTTCCTTGTAAGAGAGACATTGTTGTTGATTTATGGTGTGTGTGTTTTATGTTTTCTGAAAGATATATTGTTAATGCGTTTATAGTGATCGTGTATAATATAACTAATCTAGATAACTAGCACCATCCTCGGCAATGACACCAATGATGAGCGGTGAGGTACCCCTATGCCCAACCATACAAATCACAAGCATTTATGCACGATCCAGTCGAATTCCATGGATGGGACTAGTTGTGGTATCTAGATCGTTATGCTCTTATCGTAGTTCTCTATCTTCCCACTTGGACTAGTGGTAGCTTTGTCACATATAGTTTAGTCCAAAGTGAGGCATATGATTTAGTCTAATTCTATGCTACTCCTAATGATG
This sequence comes from Gnetum montanum, assembly GCA_015680685.1. Lineage (NCBI taxonomy): Eukaryota > Viridiplantae > Streptophyta > Gnetopsida > Gnetales > Gnetaceae > Gnetum > Gnetum montanum. Next base: position 365,605 of record MNCI01023154.1, on the reverse strand, counting down.
ACGAAGAGATGAATCAATTTAGCTAATGGACAATGGAAAATAAGATCTAAACTAGCCTATGTGCAATGAGTATCCACTCTTAATCATCTGTATACATCTTGGACTTCGTGAGACTACTTCTAGGATTACCAAGTGTATGTCACTGGGTGTGCCAAACGATACACTACTGGATTACCAAGTACTTTCACTTAAACACTTGTGATTAAGGCATACACATTCTGCTTAATAACAAGATTAGTAAATAGCAATAAATGAAAATAGTTAACTAAAGAAAATAATGAATAGTTAACGATTAAAGGCAATAATAATCTAAGTGGATGCTACAATGATGGGAGTAATCTCAATCTTTATTGCCAATCATGTAATGTGTCTAAGTACGTCACACTCAAACAAAGGTATCATACAATTACAAACATCACACTACGGGCATGCACTAGGAATAACAGAATTCTAAGAAAGACTAGCAAAAATTGGAAACTAACAACTATCTTCTCTACTACCTATCCTTTCAATCATGCATCCAAGTGCTATATTCATAGGCTAGCACAAAGGAGATGACATCAGATATTTGACATCACTTTCTGGCTTCGACATTAGGTACTTGATATCAAAGCCAACAGATTCACAACTCATAAGAGGCAAAGTCCAAGTAATAAGGATACATATGCTAGTACATCATTTTGACTTGGTAGGACACATCATCCTTGCTTTTGGTTATTTTGTCACAACTTCTAGTAGAATTATCAATAGGTTGGAATCTACTTTGTGTCTTGAATAAAATAATATTATTTCAATTGGTAAATTATTTAAGTTCAAATAGTGATCGTGAATAATTTAATTATTTAGATCATTAGTATTAGTCCTCGATAACAATGCTAATGATGAGTGGTAGAGGGTCCCCTATACTTAACCATACAAATTGTGAGTGCTCATGTGTGACTTCTTATTTTGTGGATTGGACTAGCATGGTTCCTAGATAGTTAAATGTGATATTAGGTTGTTGTCTTCTTAGTTATACTAGTGTGACCCTTAGTGCATATGGTTAAGTACAATCAAGTCATACAATGAATGATGTTATGGGATAATAACTATAATATTATTAAAATATTAAAATCTAATTTATTTAATCCAAGTGTAGAAATTAAGGTCTAAGCTATCCTAGGTGCTAATTTATTTATTTTTGGTTTGCTATGCATATCCTAGATTCACATGAATGTCGTTGGGTTAGCAAGTGATTATTGTTGGGTGCACCAAGTAAAAGCATTGTTGGGATTACTATATGATATTTGTTATGCTTGAAACTAGTCCTACTTATTTTGCTTGAAAATAATCATACTTATTTTACCATAACTATCATGCATTTGAAATTAAAAGATTAATCTAAGCACATAAATGGAAATAACAAGGGAAGTAAATTGCAATTAAGGAAATGCTAAGCTAAGCCAAAGTGCTACAATGAAGGTAAGTCAATCTTGATATTATTACTGTTCATGAAAGCGTGTCTAAGTACATGATCAATCAAATAAGACTTTGTCATGTAAGTTAACTTTACATTGTGGGCACTCGTGAACTATTCAAATTGCTAGGTAGCACTAAGTTATGAACTTCTATAAATCTTGGGGTGTACCTATGTTTTAATTATTTTGTTCCGACATTTCCTAATTACTAGGAAAATAAATCAATAGAGTCTAGCTACAATGATCAACATGTGCCATAAATGCAATTGGTGGCAGATTTATATAGGCATTTTATTAGCACTATGTCAATGTTAATGTATTGATGTAGCAATGTGTCAATGTTAATGTATTGATGTAGCACTATGTCAATGTTAATGCATTAGAAGAATTATAAATAAATACATAAACTCACTGCCTTTTACCTAAGAATGCAATGAGTTAACCACTTAAACACATTTATGTGGAGCCAAGTGCAGCTCATAATTAATGATTCCTTTTCAAGGCTATATGGTAAGTTCACATGACTTGCACCCAAGTGGATTCAAAGCCCATTCTAGCACCCCACACATGTTAGTCTAAGGCATTCTTTAAAGCATACCGCACTTAAAATTATATTAAAAAACAAAATTAATTCACAGATGGTCACTGATATCTTAGTTTGAAAGTAAAATTATATGGAAAGACAAAATTAATTCGCATGAAGATGGTCAAAACACAGGATATCTTAGTTCGAAAGTTGTGAATCCAATTATTTTATTTCAACAACCCTCACATGGTTCCAATGAAATAGCGCATTTATATTTTGGGTTACAGGCTTTCGACACTTAAACATGGTCTCAACGGCAGTAGAACCTGCAAAGGCCAAAACAGCGGACGTATATTCCGTCACAGACGAAATCTGATACGAACAAGAACTTTGTAAATTGAGAGTACTTTGTGGATACTGAAAAGTGGCTGCGTTACCTGCGGTTGCATGGTTCTGCAATGGAGGTGGAGATCAGAACAGCGGGAGCTTTGAGAAGTTGTTATGTGGCTTTGCCTCTGCATCTGATCGAGGCTCTACAATCAACTTACAAGGGTTTCTTTCCTCCGTTTATTGTTCTGGAGCTTCGCCCTCGTGGAAATTCTTCTTCACAGTCATGGCAGGTTGCCTGGGCCGGAGATGTTTCTTCGTCACAGGCCATTGAGGTAGCCTGGATTTTCGGTTCTTTAATTTTCCCAGTTCAATTTAGGTGCTCAATTTCAGTTGCTTTATAATTTCAATGAATCTTTAAACGGTTCAGGACAAATCAGCGCTATAACATGCGTAAAGATTTGTAGAAAATTTTTTCCATGCTACTATGAGATGCAAATTCAATAAATTGCAGACCATATATTGTAGAATGGAATGTAAATGATACCATACATCTCTTATGCGTGCACTAAACTGGGGAAAGTGAACTGATTAGGATAGAAATTAGTTATTGGAATTGATATTTGGACGTCAATAAAGTAAAATCAATTTTATTTGGATGACTTCCTTCTAATTTTTTGTCATATTTAATTTTCATGTTTGGAGTGGGCAAAGCTGTAGAAAAATCACTCTGCCTTTGATTGTCGGTGTGTTCCTCTGCGTAAAGTAAAATAACATGTTTATTATGTTGGATGGAAGATAAAAGTTCTATATCATAGGGGGAAACTTTCAACGTCGCACATATTTCTAAGATGTCATCAGTATTTACCAAATCCCATTTTTGGCAAAATAGATTGTTTCAGTTGCAAGAAACAGACTTAAAAATATTTAAAACATGTGTGGAGGAATTCTAAACGTTAAAACCAACATATCTGTTAGAATAATTTAAAAGTATTTAATTACCGTTGTTGCTGTGTGTTGTTATTGATGTACTCTAATATGAACATATTTTCTTACTACATATTAGGTTACCAAAAATAACTTGAATATTGTCTTGAAATTCATTGTTTACAACTGTTTTATATCATTAGTAAATGGTTTTGAGGGGTACACCTTTATAAAAGGGTTCACATAAAGGAAATTTTATTATGTGAGAATAAAAGTGAAAACACACTTATGAAGGCTATTAAACATATTTTCTGTAGCTAGCTTTTCACATGTTCAAGCGTGAATAATTTCTAGTAAAACCTGAAGCATGAATTGGGATCAGATGTACCTTTCAAAAAACATGAAAATACTTTATTCCAAGCAAAAACAAAATTTGAACGGTCTCCTACCTGTATCTTTCTTTTTCATATGATTGAAATGATTTTCCTGTTTGTGCCAGATAATAGTTAATATGGAAGTATTTTATTGAACTACCGTTATAGTTTCTTAGTGCTAGTCTCTATCAAAATATATTGTGCTGTGTATTGGGTGAATCTTTACTGAAACATAATAGTAGGGAAAATGTAACACCCTGCCCTATCTAGGGCAGGGTGATGCCTAGGATCACTAGTAATATTACAACGGAAGCATGATAAACTAAAAAACTAATGATGTGTAGAAATATGTTATATTAAGGAAGGTCAAATTGCACAACAATCCATGCCAACCCAAAAACTAAACATACATTTCGATTTATAAAATTGCATGTCTCTACATAATCCAACAATCTACACTGCTTTCATAAGATACAAAAGTACATAAACATCAGCCGATATATAGAAGAGTACAGAGAGTTTCATACAAATACATTAACCAGCCCCTGAAGATTTTCCCCTCCTCTACTCTCTCTTTGTGCTTGTCTGTGCTCTTGTGATTGCCACCTATAATTAAATAAAGTCAATATAAAACTGAGTGGGAAACCTTTACACTTCCCCTACTAGATGGTTGACAAGTACTTCATGGGAGGAGAGGAGTGGGGTACAAGGCAACTTTCAACAATTGTTAGTCTTGTGCATGCTAAGAGCAACACATGTACACACACCATATTGCACATAACACTAGCATAATTGTTATCAAAGAGAATAGACTACTATCATACAATCACAAATAAAACCACTGTCCGACATAATCTATCATATTCATTACACCACCCACAACCCACACAATCATAATCCAATCATACGCAGCCCATGTGGTCGCTAGCATATCCACACTTAGTGTATTAAGCAAGGTCAAAATGCACAACAATCCATGCCAACCCATAAACTAAACATACATTTCGATTTATAGAATTGCATGTCTTTACATAATCCAACAATCTACATTGCTCTCATAACATACAAAAGTACATAAACATTAGCCGATGTATAGAAGAGTACAAAGAGTTTCATATAGATACATTAACCAACCCCTGAAGATTTTCCCCTTCTCTACTCTCTCTCTCTATGCTTGTCTGTTCTCCTACAACTTCCACCTGTAATTAAATAAAGTCAATAGAAAACTAAGTGGGAAGCCTTTAGACTTCCCATACTAGATGGTCAACAAGTATTGCACAAGGGGAGAGGAGTGGGGTACAAGGCAACCTACAACAACTGTTAGTCTTGTGCATGCTAAGAGCAACACATGTACACACACCATATTGCACATAACACTGGCATAATTGTTATCAAAGAGAATAGATTGCTATCATACAAGCATAGATAGAACCACTGTTTGACATAATCTATCATATCTGTTACACCACCCATGATCCACACAATCATAATCCAATCATACGCAGCCAATGTGGTTGCTAGCATATCCACACTTAGTGGTAGTGGTAGTGGAGGCTTTGGAGATTCAAATAGGCAGCCTATCATTAGGGAACTAGTAGAGCAGTTTTGGAAGTTGGGACCTCCTAAATTTGATGGCACTAAAGATCCTACTGTAGCTACAGAATGGTTGGAGGATTATGTAGAGACATGCAATTTTATGAATTGAAATGTATGTTTAGTTTTTGGGTTGGCATGGATTGTTGTGTAGTTTGACCTTCCTTAATATAACGTGTTTCTACACATCATTAGTTTTTTAGTTTATCATGCTTCCATTGTAATATTACTAGTGATCCTAGGCATCACCCTGCCCTAGCTAGGGTGGGTGTTACATTGTGGTATTGGAGCTAGTTCACTCCAATGTTGTATGATGTTTGGGGTACTCATCCATCTGTGATTTTAGGTTACGAATATGTATAGTAGACGTGGTCATGATGCTGGTGGGGTTTGCAGGTCAGAAGGACCTAATGATGGGCACAAAGCCTCCTCAAACATCTAGTAGTGGTCCTGCAAATAGGCAACTAGATCTTATACAACAGCTGTTACAAATCTTGTAGCACCATGTTGCAACTAGTGATGCTCCCATTCCCATGGTTAGGGAAGTGGGTAGTGGTAGTGGAGGCTTAGAGCAAGCAAAACCATCCACCAAGCTCAAAATTCTGGAAAAAAGGAGGAAAAACAGAAGAAAACTGAAGAAAAAAGGAAGAGAAGAAGTGTAAAATTAGTTGCTATTAACATAAAGTCGAAACCCTGGATTGCATGTATGTAGAAGGCGGTGAATATAAAGCCAAATGTAAAAAGAAGGAAAGTGTGCATAAAGCATATGCTTTTTGTTAAAAAAAAATAAAAGTAAACTTACTTGCTTTACGCATTGCACCTCACGTGCAAAATCTCTTTTTGTTTCTTTTTACTTTTTACTTTTTTTTTCTTTTAAACTAAATGTTCTTTTTATAAGTTATGTTTTTTTATCCCTCCCTCAACTAATACCCTACATTTCAAATGTGCATAACACTCACACCAAGACTCCAAATTAAAATCCATTTGAACCTACGAGATCCTTATCAAACACTCTACACCTTCACATGCCAAAATCACACCCATGCATCACACAACATAGTGCTATAGTTCAAATGCATAAATACTGAAATTTCATATAAAGCTTAAATGCATACCAAATAGGTGCTCTTGTACCGCAACCCAACATTCCTGCCAAAACATTATTGCAGGTCTTTTATTAGTCTTTTTTATTTATCCAACTGGTGCTAGGGTCTGTCAACTTGTGACTTGCAACCACTAGCCTTATGGAGGATTGGCTATAGGGATGAACACAACACAACTATGCCATGTGCCAACTGTAGGGATGAATACACCTATGCTCTCCCACTCTCAGGATGAGGCCTAAGATAGGAGCCTCACTGATGCATCACATTGGGGGTCAATCCATAGTACCTCGAAGGTGCCTCATCACCAACCGGTCCACATTTGAAATGCCTGCCAAAAATGTGACATGAATTGAGCATCTCTATCACTAATAATCCATCATGGCACCCCATGCAACCACACTATCTCTACAAGAAAGAGATGTGTAGTTTCTACTGTACTCAGTGATGCTTGTGTAGCAAGGAAATGGGCAAACTTTGTCAACAAATCAACAACTACTAATATAGCATCACGACCACTGCAGGCCCGCGAAAGACCAACAATGAAATCCATACCAATGGCATCCCATGTCCACTAAGGAATATTGTGGGAATGCAAATATCCCCTAGTCCTTTGATGCTCTATCTTCACTTGTTGGCAAATTAAACATCGAGACACATATTCTCCTACATTCCTCTTCATACCAAGCCACCAATACATTCATCGCAAACTCTAGTACATCTTCTGACTACCTGGATGCCTTTGGTATCTGCTCATGTGGGCCTCATCCATTAACTGCAATTGCAGAGCTTCTAGAACACATACTCAACCATCCCTCTGTAACACTCCATAACTATCCATAGAGAGTGGTCCATCAGAGGTGATTTGTGTTGAAAAAATGAAGACAAATACATTAATTGTTGTATTTCCTTTTATGTTGCATTTGATGTGAGGATGTGTTTTATCCCACATGTATTAGGATTGGGGTTTGGTCCTCATGTTTCTTCATAAATAGAAGGCTTGGGGTAGCCTTTTTGCGTGTGCTTCAAAGTGAAAGCATTGTATCAAGGTTTTACCTTGGAGACGTGAGTCTTGTTGGTGTTGATCTGAGATCTGTTGGAATAACAGATTGTGTGTTTGAAAAGTTGCAAGGACGGCTTGTGTCCTTAAGATTTGAGAAGAATAGAAGGCAGATCAGCATTGTGGTGGAAGTAGGGTAAAAGGGGCCCGAACCACATAACTCTCTGTATTCTTGTGCTATTTCCTTTTTTTTTTCTGTTTTCATTCTGCTTTCATTCTGTTATCACAGCAAATGTTTGCTAGAGTTTGGAATGTTTTGAGAGTGGTTTATAGTGTTTCTTACAGTGCAATATTTTGCCTTTAATGATTGATTCAGATCTGTAGGGTTTTTAATAATTTCTCTAGAGCATTTGTAGTGTGTTTTCAGATCTAATTGTTTTCAGATCTGATTATAACAATTTGTTGCCTCAATTCTTGACACCATGGATCATGTCATTGTTGCTCTTGTATCTGCTCCTACAAATCTGATTGGATTGTCAAGCTATTAAGCTTACTCGCCACCCTACTCAATGCATTAGCTACTTTATTAGTCTTGCTAGGCCTGTATTTAATAGTGAAATCAAAGTTAGCAAGCAACTCCACCCATCTCTGTTGTTGCAGGGTTAACTATGGTTGACTCATAAGCTATTGGAGGCTCTTATGGTCAATCCAAATAGTAACCTGCTCCCCATATAGATAATGCCAACAAATCTTCAATGCGAAGATCACAGCACCCAACTCTAGATCATGCACAGGATATCTAATTTCATGTGGCCTTAATTGATGGGATGCATAAGCCACAACTGTCCATCTTGCATTAACACACAACCAAATCCATCCCTTGAAGCATTAGTACTAACATCATATGGATGTCCTAGTGTAGGAGATATTAGCATTGGAGCAGTCACCAATCTATGCTTCAACTCTTCAAATGCATCTTGACAAGCTAGGCTCCAAGTAAAGTTTGTCTCCTTCCTTAACAATCAAGTCAAAGGAGATGCTATGCGAGAAAAATGTTCCACAAACCTACAGTAATATCTTGCTAATCCCAAGAAGCTTCACACCTCCACTACTGATTGCAGCATAGGCCAATCATGCACAACTGCAATCTTTGTAGGATCCACAGAGATACTAGCTCTTGACACCACATGTCCCAAGAACTGAATCTCTGACTACCAAAATGAACACTTGGATGGCTGAGCATATAGTTGGTACTCCCTCAAAGTTTGTAATACCGTCCGTAAGTGCTCTGCATGCAACTACTCATTAGGAGAATAGACCAAGATATCATCTATGAACACAATCACAAACTGATCTAGGAATGTCTGCATCACACTATTCATGAGGTGCATGAAAACTACTGGTGCATTTGTCAACCCAAATGGAAGCGCTAGAAACTCATAATGACCATATAGTGTTTTGAATGTTGTCTTTGACACATCCTGTTCACGAAACCACACCTGATGATACCCAGATTTGAGATCAATCTTGGAGAATACATGAGCTCCCTAAAGTTGATCAAACAAGTAATCAATGCGTGGCAAAGGATATTTATTTTTCACCGTCACTTGGTTTAGTTGCCTGTAATCTATGCATAGTCGCAAACTCCCATCCTTCTTTTTAACCAATAGCATTGGTGCACCCCATGGTGATACACTAGGGTGAATGAGGCCTTTGTCGAGCAATTCTTGCAGCTGGATCTTCAGCTCTGCTAGCTCTACAGGGGACATCCTATGTGGAGCCTTTGAAATAGGCTTGGTACCAGGTTTAAGTTCAATTGCAAACTCAATCTCTCCCCTCGGTGCAAACTTGGTAATTTTGACTAGAACACATTAGAAAATTCTTGAACCACAGGAATTTGATCTATCTCCACCATATCTGTTTTATATATTGTAGCTACAAAGCATTCATGCCCTTTTTGAAGCATCCTACGGTAAATCCGAGAGGAGATCAAATCTAGGTGCATAGTCCTCGAACTAGTTTGTACCTCAATCGGAGCACCATTGACTGATTGTAGTCTCAGGAGCTTTTGTCAACAGACCAAACTAGCATTGAATTGCGACAACTAGTCCATCCCCAAAATCACATGCAAATTACTAACCCATTGCACATCTTTTAATTCTATTGGCACACCTATGCACACCTGATCAACTCAAGTCTCATAACTCCCAGCAGAAGACACTATTAGCCTAGGAGAAAGAGAATGAAGTAGAAGAGCTACATGATGTGCAACCATAGGATCTAGGAAAGAATGGCTAGCACCTGGATTGAATAAAATCAATACATCAAAGCCCAAAATTGTACCTCCCGACTCCATCACTGTGTTTGGCTGCACATCCAATGGTTGGTCTGTTAAGGCATACACCCATCCTAGAGTCCTCTAGTCCCCTCTTGGCTGAATGACTGGTGTTCCACGTCCACTTTGAACGAGAGGTCGTTGTCCTTGACCCTGCCTCCTCCTCCATTGCCTGCCTGTTTTAGGCACTCCTTAGCACAGTGTCCTGGCTGCCCACATGTAGCACATGCCAAAATCACACCCATGCATCACACAACAAAGCGCTATAGTTCAAATGCATAAATACTAAAATTTCATATAAAGCTTAAATGCATACTGAATAGGTGTTCTTGTACCCCAACCCAACATCCTTGCTAACAACATCACCTGTCTAACACATCACACAGGGCTAGTGTACATAATCACGTTAGTTAAGCTTGTTAAAACATCATAATCGTAACATAAAGATGAAGCTTCATAACATATAAAATACATGTAGATTAAATTAACTCGTCCCAGACAACCCATCGAGACCACACATGTGATGTAGAAATCGTAACCGTATGACCATACCTAATGTATCTAGATGGGATGTAATAGAAAATATTTTATCTTATCCTGTACATCTTGTTTAATTTTAATGGAGATCAGGCATTATTTTTTGGGCTCTATCAAAATATGTTGTGCTGTGTATTGGGTGAATCTTCACTGACATATAATACCAGCGAAAATATTTTATCTTATCCTGTACATCTTGTTTATTTTTAATGGAGTTCAGGCATCATTTCTTGGGTTTATCAATTATAATTTTGTTTTATTTTTAAGATATCAGAGACGTATGCAGAGTGCCTTAGATTGCCAGATCATTTCCATGTCTATGTAAGGGCACGTACTGATGTACCAAAGGCGGAAACCATTGCAGTTGAGCCAGACACTGAGGATGATTGGGAGATCTTAGAACTTAATGCACAATTTGGTGAAGATCAGATACTTAATCAGGTATGTTTGTTTATTGTGCTAGTTTTAAAGATGTTAGCTGCTCTGTTAGATAACTTCATTAACTTGTCTGTTAGACTTTCTTACAATGTAAAGGTAGAAGCCAGTAAGACAACTCTGCATCTCATTGGAAGTATCCTAGAAGTATTTTCAAATTTTCAAACATGAGGAATAGGTCCATGATTTTAAATGAAATAATGAGCAAACATGATAAATGCTACGTTTGGCGTACATTCTCTAAATCAAAAATGACCCTGGCAATTGCTGATGAGGCACAGTATGACATTCTTTAATCTTTCTGCTAAAACATTAGAAATTATCTTGTATGTAAATTTACACAATCTGATAGGTTTAAAATCATAAATAGATCTTGCACATTGCTTCTTAGGAATTGAAATAGTTAATCTAAATCTAAAAACTTTTTAACAGATATGCAGATCTCGTTTATCATATCTTGCATATACCATCCTTCAATGTTCCAATAACTTTGATACCAATTCAGTGGGAGGCAATCGGATCCTGGTGATTTATCCATTTTCATTCAGAAAACTGTCCTTATCAATTTCTTCATTGTTCTCAGGGCATTTTTCAACTGTAATATCAACAGCTATAGTTTATGAATGCAATCAATAATTATGCTTGGCAATCAATAGACACAATTCTATTAATATCCTTTTTTTCAAAACAAAATTTACTTGCCCTTCTCATCTCATTCATAAAGCGGCAGGACCATGACAGTTCGAATTTCATAAAATTTAAGCACATCATTCAGGGTATTATAGAATGAAAGTGTGTTAACCCCAATGCTACTTTGAAGTCCCCAATTGCGCTGTCTGTAGTAATGGTACAGTGCTTGTTTCCCAGGTGGTAAGACTTGGGTTCGAGCTTAGGTGCAACCACTTGAAAAGAGGTTAGGATTTTGCTCATCTACCAACCCTCTTAGGACCTCACTTGGTGGCATGAACCTTGAGCCTCTGGATGATGACCGTTATTGATTCCTAAGAATGAATCAAAATTGTCTACAGAAAGTCCTTTGTTTTGGTTGATGAAGAAGAGGATGGACATGATTAAGAAAATCAGTGTAATTTTAAAAATATCCAGCTCTTTGAAAATATGATAATATCTTTTTACTTGTTAAAAATGAAATTCATTGAAAGTGACATTGTTTTCCATATTCAAACAAGATACCATGTACACCAGATTTTTCTAAAGTAAAACTTAAGTAATAAGTCATATATTCTTTTATGCTCTCTTTCATTCTGTGCAAATATGTGATTAGATGATTCCGTTCATCTATCTTTTAGAAGATGTATAGATCTAAAAGTCTAGTAGGTGAACATTTTGATGCCCATGGGAGCTTTCAGTTTTTTTATCTGCATATTTACTTTAAGGACAAAGGAGTGCTATAAGTTGATGAATTAACAACCTTATTTCCTTAGTCAGTTTAGCTTTTCCATGCTAGCAGATTAGACTTATGTTTAACTTGTAACATACAGGTTGGAATTGTACAAGCAGGCTCAAAGTTTCCTCTCTGGTTGCATGGCCAAACTGTTCTTATGTTCCATGTTATTTCTACTAAGCCTGACAAATTGGTAGGTAAGGGAGAAATGTTTTAGAGGTTTCCAGGATTCAACATTTTGTAAGATAATTTTCTTTCAGATATTGATTCAGAACAGAAAAATGAGAAAAATTATTGTATGTATTTAAACTAACACATCTCTTTTTAGTTTAAAGTTTTGCATGTATACATTGAAAACATGAATGAAATTTTGTGTTTAATCTCTATATGAAATTTTGAAGGATGCACATAGGCTTGCTGATAAAAGGGCAAACTCAATGAGTAGAAATGTTGCAGGAGCAGAACACAAAAATCTTCACAGCATAATGAGCCTAATTTGTCCCTCTATATCATAATTTGGATATTTGGTAATCTGTTGCAAAGAATCGGTACTCATTTAATGTACCTGTCTGAGAAACATGTTAATGTCTAGGAGGCAATCAATTTTGGACTGTATTCAAATTTTCAGCTTTGTGTTTGGATAGCAATTACAAATGAGAAAGCAGTGTTCAAAGGCATGACTGTTATTTTAGCGTTTTAATCAAGGACTTTTTAAACCTTAAAAAAATGTTGTTAGAAAATTGCTATGAAGTGTTTAGAATCTAGAAGAGAAAGTAAACATTACCCATATAGTTGTTTTTCCTTCATTCGCTTTTGTCAGGTGAACCTAATACACTAGCTACTGAAATAAACAGAACTTTGCTTGAAGTAGAGTAAACTTGTAATGCATGTGAGAAATTAAAAAAAGAAGAAGAAGAAGAAATCATTGAACGTGACTATTCTAATATGTTAGGCATCAAAGAATCAGTTCATGACAATTTATTGAATTTGAAATAAAATGAAGTTAAAAGAGAGTTGTATGGAATTTGCAGGGCATCCATTTGTACTGTTGATCCTATAAATGCAACTGCTGAAAACATTATATTATATTGCTGTTTTCTATAGATATCATCGATGGTGCCCAACATACAACTAGTCTTAATGAAATGCTGGTCATTTTTTCTCTGTACTACATATAACATTATATTGATGTCTTCTTCTTTACAAATCATTGCATGCATGTGTTTCTCTGTTGTTTAATTCTGGTGATTTTGTTTGCTGGTGTTTTCTTGTAGTGAAATTAGTCCCAGATACTGAGGTTGAAGTTGCCCCAAAGCATCGAAAAAAATCTCTTTCTTCAAATGTAGAACATGCAAAGGATAATGTGGAAAGAAAGTGTTGGTTTAGAAAGGCATTGTTACGAGTTCAAGAATTGGACCTTGGATTAATCAAAACATTCTTGCATGGGGATGCTAGTTTTGGAGTGATACCTACGTCATTGGCCTTTGTTAATCCTAAAACAGGAAATTTTTTTTCATTATCTAATGGACACCCGGTTGCTTTCACTTCTGTATCCTTGGGCAGCAAACGAGCCCAGAGTGGTGAAACAGATCAGAGCTTCTTGAAAGAGATACCAGATAGAAGTAAAGTTATCAACACTAGAGATTGTGGCCAGCAAGTTGTATGTCAGATTGTCTTTCTGGACAAAGTAGCAAGGGGTCATGTCATGCTTGCTAGGTCACTTTGTCGCTATATGGATACAGGCCCACATAAGTGTATGTTTATTAAGTGCCATGCTATATCTTAGATTTCATTTAATTTTTTTCAAATGCTGATTTCTAAAATATGTTTTTTGTGGAGTGCAACAGATGAACCTTTTCAAATAATCTATCCTGGTGTTTTGGTTGTTACTGTGTATTTTATTTTGGGCAACATTGGCGCTATTTATTCACTCTCTAATCCTTAAAAAATCAGTTGCTACTGATAATTAATAATGTATGATTTAGAACATCTTTCAAATAACAAAATGCAAACTACTTACGGTACAATGATATGCACTTGCAATATTTAGAGTACATTTGATCAAAGAGATTGACTGTATATAATTAAGATCCAAGGAGCTCAGGATAAAGAGAAACAAAACAGTTATGGCTAGTTATTTTTTTAAAAATATGCAGTTTTGGTAACGTTAATAGTATTTGTTCTTTCTGTAATTTTGAGAAGGCAAATGCAACTGATATGGATCATGCATGAATTGAAACATGCAGAAGACAACATGAAAACTATGTATGATACAATTAATTAAGTGTATTTTTTTAATAAAAAATTTGGGATGGAGAATATCTCAAATACTTGCTAGCTTGTGAGCATCAATGATTTTGCTATGAGTCCATGTTCATTAATTCTTTCTAATTAACCCAAGTGTCGAATAACTCACATTGATTTTACTTTGTGGTACATGTCTGTGCTTATTGCACCTTTATTATCTTTGTTATACATAGATATGTGTTAACCCTTCTTTTTCCTGCTGCAGGGGTTGTTTTAAGGGAATGCTCATCGACAATTCTAGAAGCGTCTTCATTTATGCTCTCTCCTGCCTTCTTTCAAACATCCAAAAAGGAAAGCAATCACCAATCAAATGGATTGGGATTGCCAGATGTTCCAGAGAGTGAAAACACATTTGAAAATAACAATAAAAAGAATGATACATCAGCCAATGTAAAAGATGCAATGGACTGGACTGAACACCAGAAATTGGTCTCTGGCTGCGAGTCTGAAAATTCTCAGAGCAAATATGGGGTCATTGAGGCATGGTTGTCAACAGAAGCCAGCATTCTCTCAGAGTGCATCACTGGTGATGTTATCAACTCATTACTGATTGGAAGCCCAACATTTTTACATTTTGAAGTTTATGCCGAGAACGCAGAGCCAGGAAAGACAAATGGGCAACCGGTTTCTTATTCTTCTACCATACGCAGGACAAATATCTGTGATGTCATGTTTCTCTTATCTGTAGTGGACAATGATGGAAATGCACAAAATGGTCAAATAAATGTTCAGGATACAGAGGGAATGTCTCCAGAAACATTGAAGAGACTTTATTGTATTAGACATCACATGCCTAACCATTCACATAAAATAATGTTTGGAAAACCTGTTCAAATATTATCGGGAAAGGAAAGTTTCTTTGACGGAAGTAATGGACCATCACTTTCGTCATTGACTTGGATGGAGACAGCTGCATCAGAGGCTCTTAATCGTATTTCTTCTTTTGACTCTACTATTGACCATGATTTATGTAGTGTTTAATCCTGCGATATTTACAAACAGGCATATTGTCGTTTTTGTTAATGTAGGATTGACCCTGATTTTGTCTCCAAAAGCTACCAGAATATTTAGTCACTTGCGCTTTCCAGATCCAGATCCAGGCCATGTGCTTCTTCATGGACCAGCTGTAAGTGGCGTGAAATATGAAGATCATTATACAATTTTGAGATTTTAGAATAACATTTTTTATTTTTCATTTTTCATACTGGTCAAGGCATATAGGGGGAAACACTTATCGTAGAGATTATTTCTACTACCTTGTAAAGGCTTGATACCTGTCCATTTAGATAAACCAAATAAAATACATGTTGAAAGTTCTCTTATTGTCCTTGTACAAATTACTTTCAAGTTTGTGTGTTAGGAGTACCTCTTTTGTTGAAGCAGGATGAGTTTGTTGTATTGATGGCAAGATAGTGATAAATATGATAAAACTAGCTAGAGAAAATGCACGGGTGCAATACCAACTGTGCTTTGTTTCAATAATCAATAGCCTAAAATCAAATAAAGTAAGAATACAAATGGCAGGCTAATTGTACTTTACAGGTGTAGTGGTTTTTCAAAACTGCTTGACCCTGAGCAAAATCACTTTTCACCAAAACTGCTTTCTATCACGTTATACATATTTGCCACATGCCTACATGGACCAGATTTAAAAGGATAACAAAAGGTTTGTAAGTGATATTGCAAAGTCACTCCAAATCAGATATTCGGACACAGTAGCAATAGCAGACCACCTTCTTTTTATGTGTTTATCAAAAGTATTCATCAGTGATTTTCCAACATTCTTTATCTATCCGCATTGAATATTCATCTCAGTTTCATCCTTTCATGACACTATTGAATTGCAACACTTCCCATCAATTTGTTTGTGATTTTAAACTTTCCGATGTTAAATTTTACATTGGAGGATCCATGAGCTGAATGCTGAAATACCAAAGATAAGAGAATTTTTCCTTTCATGTTGAAAGTTATATCAGTGGATCTGCAGAACATTATCAAATATGGAGAAGAATAAAGAAAATAACAGGAACAATACAGTTGTAAACATGTTCTAGTCTGTTTTTATATTATAATAAATGTTCATGTAATTTTATGTTGCAGCTTAGCTTTATTTTTTTTTTCGAGAAAGTAGTTGGGATTATATTACTGAGAAACACAAAATATGGTACAAGAGATTACAAGTGGTGGGCCATCAGGAATGGCCCCTCCATGAGAGGGGAGGATCCCCAAATTAATCAAAACAACTCCCAAGACAGCAAAAACAGCA
>MNCI01023154.1:331746-342826 GCA_015680685.1 Gnetum montanum | reverse complement strand
AGAGGGGGGGGAAGGGGGGGGAGCTCGATCTCGGTTTCTCTTGGGGTGGTGGGTAATGGGGATTTGGGAGGAGTTTGTGGAGGGGTCTGTGGTGGTGTTGTGGGTTGTGGAAGGAGGTGGAGGGGTGGGGGTGGGGGGTCAGCTTTATTTAGTTGTTCACTGTGTTTCTATTTTGTTGTTTAATGATTCTGAATTCAGCGTTTCTATTTTCTGTTTCTATAACTATGGTCTTCAAAGTTTGTCATTTAAATGTTTTGCTACCCTGAATTATATTTTTTACCCCATATTAAGCTTTTGCATGTTATCGTGTTGTGCATGGGTCAAAACAGCTTTCCATTTTAAAAAATGGTATTGCTCAGGGTCAAGCAGTTTTGAAAAACCACTAGACCTGTAAAGTACAGTTATCCCCAAATGGCTATGAGAGCAATGCTTCAATTCTTTGTGTTGATTACAAACTTTAAACTTTTGCACCGTTTTCTTGATCTCATATTGACACACACTCTCTCTCTGGGATAAAATCTTCAGAATTTCTCCACACAATCTTCCCGTTGATTACAGATTTCCCTGCCAACCTGCCTAATCAAAACATTGACTTAACGTCTGTATTTATAACATGCACAAACTATTCATAAGGCATGCATTATATTAACCCATACCTTTCAACCCTATTTTATAGTCTGAGATCTAAATATAAAAATATATTTCTATATTAACTCTTGACCATATTTGACCTTACAATAAAATGATAAAGATGTAAGCATTTTATTTTATTTTTATTATTATCATTGGAAACTAAGAAAACAAGGGGGCCATGGAGAACCATAACATTTTCCGAAAGAACATTACGGTATGTTTGTGTGCCTGATTTGCTAGGTGCTTCATCTACAGATTTCACTTATCTGATTTAAAATATTGTTTGGTTTTGTATAGTTTTTTTATTGATAAATCTTTGGATTCTTCTTGAGCTCACCAAATACACCCATTTTGTATTGTTTTCTGGATTCTTTCTAGATTACACTTCCAGATGTGTAATTTGTTGAGATTCATGAATTTGTGGAGTGAAAATCTATACAGATTACATATCTGCAGATGCAATCAACCAAACATGCCCTTATGGACCCGTCCTCAAGATCATTCAAGAAGGGAGCTCCTTGGGTTCCAAGTCAGCAAAAGTTGCTTTAATAGGCTAGATCTGGTTCTTACTTTGATTAGGTAACAAATTCCTGTGTCTTTGGTACTAATGTCACCTGTCCTTATCTATTCTTATGCAATACCAGTCTGTCTTGTTAAGTTATGGAAAGGATCACAAGACCGAGTGATAATATACTTCTTGACATCTTAATTCTTTTACCAATGCAGTTAAATTAATTAATCATGGCCTTCATTAATCTCTTACATTGATATTTGTCTTGTTACAACTCCCTTAATATGTGTTAATACAAATAATGCTTCGTTTTTGCAAAGGGACTTTCACAATAGAGACTTGTAACCTACAATTTTAATTCACATAGGGGTCCATGCTATATCCTAAATATTTCTATAAAGTCCTAACATTTTTCAGAAATATGGCATGTCAAAAAAATTGTGAACAAAGGTAAAGTGTTTGTTTCAAAAGCTGCATTCAACTAATTCTTTCATTATTGTATTCTTCAAAGAGAACATGCCTCTGCTTGGTAGAATTAGTTGTTAACATTTGCATTATCAACCATTGCAGTCTAGCTCCTTTTGCAGTGTTTTTGCTTTATGTCATGGATTAATATATTTTAATTCAAGTTACAAATGTTGATCTATTTCTACATTCATTGTGCTAGTAATGCACAATTGCATATATATTATCTGTAGGTTTTTTTTTTTTTTTTTGGGTGAAACTTATTGCATGAGCAACGTTCCAGTAATTTAGACTAACCTACTTATGTATTAATTTTTCACAGGCTTCAGGAAAAACTCAGCTGGCATTGGCTCTTGCACAACATTTAAAGGAAGATCCAGAAATTCTTGCACACAAGTATGTTTTCTTGGATTATATTTGATGAACTATTTTTTAAGAAAAGTTGACTTAATTCATTGTTTTATGCAAGTTACCAGTTGCTGATTATATGATGTCAATTTCCATTTACTTCATCAACAAATCATAATGAAAAATTTATAAGTTCTGATAACAATAGGGTTCTCTTGCAGTGTCATTCTAAGGTGTTCAGCACTGGTAGGAGAGCAACCTGAATCTTTGAAAAAATTTCTTCTGAGATCTATCTCTGAGGCAATGGAGCATGCACCATCAATTATAGTTTTGGATGATCTTGACCATGCTATTTCAAATTCATCTGGTTCAGATGGTCCAGAGCCGTCTGCTAGTATGATTGGTCTGGCTGAATACCTTGCTGACTTGATGGATGCGTTTAAGGTAGTTTTCTGTTAGGAGAATTTGATTGAAAAATAATTTCTTAACCCATGTCTATAAGCTTTGAATAGCATATCTATCAATGAGAAGCACTATATTTGTTCTCAAAGTGTTGTATTTTATAGCTTTTAATGGTGCATTATACATATAACTAAGCATTAGACAAGATTATGTTGACTTTTCTGAACAGGACATAGGGAGGAGAACTTGTGGTATAGGCCATGTTGCTTTCCTAGGTGTTGTCAAGTCTCCAGGGGCCCTTCCTGGCATTCTTTGTTCATCAGGTGCCCTTTATATTTTGTGTAGCTGTAAGAGCTAGATGAGACACAGGCTTCTTGACACTATATTTTCTAGCATCATTTTCTTGAATATCTGAAAGCAAAAACTAAGCAATGCCAAATACGATAATGTCACTTTAACTGACAACCTATCCCTTCATGTAGGTAGGTTTGATTTTCATGTGCAGGTTTCACCTCCTGCTGTTAAGGAGCGAATTGCAATATTGGACTACCATATTGTCAAGCATGATTTGCAGTGTTCTGAGAATGTTGTTTCTGATGTTGCATTGAGATGTGATGGCTATGATACATATGACCTGGTAAATTTTGTGTTCTTGTGCATCAATCGTTACGTTATTGTTCTCTTTTAGTTGCTACTTGTGGCCTAGTTTAAGATGTTAAGGTCATCACTATGATGTAGCCATGGTGACATGTCAGTGTTTGGGCTTTGATGATAACTCACTGTCATGTGCTGGTGAGATCAGCCCAGTGTGTCTGACATACTTTGATTGCTTTTACAATGTATGAATTGGTCTAAGCATATGTAAGTGAAGGTCAAACTTGCAACCTACTAGGTGACATGCCAATGTATTACTATGAAGCTACAATTTCTAAATTCAATCAGATAACCTATGATAGAAATATTTGGTATTTTAAGGCCAGACAAGATGATAGAAATCTTTGTATTAATTCTTTTGGAGCTCCTACCTGGAAAATGAAGTTTGTTAATAGTGTTTTTTTTTCTTTGGGTCCCAGTTGCTGGATTTCATTTTGTCCATGCTCAGCTTCTGCGGCAAAATCTTTGAATCCTGTCTTTAAAACAATATCATAAACTCAAATTGTATGGAACTGCGAAACCAGTAAGTGAAATTCTATGGAATTCCTTGGGCGGAACCTTTAGATAAATAATTTATTTATTTAATCAAATCTGATTTGTTTTCAATAGGAGTAAGGGGTGTACACACTAAGAATGAGGTATGTAATAACTTGCATCACTGCTGGTTGTTTGCTTTTCCGGCTCTCTGGACAGGTATAAAAATGACATTTATAAGAATTGCACAGCTAAGCTTGGCATGTAGGGTCAGTGGGGACTGGTGTAGCCATATACTTTTGTAATGCTCTAAATAATTACCGTGCACTCTTGTGAAACCACAGGTTAACCATTTCACTATCATATCATTAATAGCAGCAATCTTTTATTCCTGTCTGAACTTTCTCTATGCTCCTTGAAAGATTGGTAGACTAGTCATTATAGTTTTGTTTCTTCTTCACCATGATGTAACTTATCCCCAGTTCTGTAGATAACTTGGGTAAAGCATTATGTCAATTCTATGAGCAGTTTAGCGTTGCTTCTATTGAGTTAATGTGATTATTGTTTTTTGCGTATCCATATTCTGAATATGATAGCGTGAAAAGCATCTTTTTTTTTGTGTGACTATCTAGACCGATAATTAACTCCTCAAGATAGAATTTATTAAACCTTAAAAACTGCAATTTCAAATTTTCTTTCATTTTGAGAAGAAAGGTTCACTCATTAATAGTAGGCAATGAGTTTTGTATATCACTTAAATCTATGTTGTTTCAGGGAATTCTGGTTGAACGAGCAGTCCATGCAGCAAATATGCGAACTCTTTCTTCCATGTCCATTAAAGGAATCAACTGTGGAGAGCATAAGAAACTTGAATTATTAAAAGAAGATTTGATGAAAGCCCTTGAAGATTTTGCCCCATCAGCTATGAAGGGCATTGCCAAATCTGGCAGTGAAATTGGTCATTTAGGTTGGGAAGATGTTGGAGGTTTGTTTGAAACACGCACTGCTATTAGGGAGGTAAGCTTGAAAGAGCAAGCAAACAACATTGCTTACATTCTTCACTATCTAAATTGTGTGCAATATGAAACAAATATTAACGGAATGCTTTTGCCCCTTTTGGCATTGTATGCCTTTTTATATTGAATGGCAAGTTAACCATCCTGATATTAAATTTTGATGCTTTGGTATTTTTTGCTTGTTATGTTCTGTATATTTTGTACAAACATGGGGAATCTGATGAACTGATCATAAAGTACACAATTTAACAGATGCTGCCTTGTATGTTACAGTTAATGCTCTCTTTAGTTTTAATAAGAAGCTTGATCAGTGGCTTACATAAATGCCTTGAAATTTCTTCTCAACAGTCACTTAACGAATCAAATTCAAAGGTTATCATCACTATAATGTTAAAATCCCAAATGTGCTATTTTCTTATGATTTTCTTAAATTTCCAATTATGAATTCTGTCCTGTCTGTTACTGCTCTAAGTTGTTTCAGTTGACACATTTCCTGAGAATATTTGTGGAAACAAGAAATTCTTGGTTAAATCTTTGGAAAATAGTTGCTTGGCCTCCAGTGAAATTAATCCAAAGCAAATTTCTTAATTACTGCAACAATCTAATATAAGGTGATAGTGCTAATTGCCACACATTTTAACTCTGTAAGTTTGCCCTGGTGGCAAGAGTTTATCATTATTGTTTTTGTGAATGTTTTATAAGTGGGCATGATTTCCAATACCATGCTTCCCTTGGAAAATCCGTAATCCTCATCACAGTCTGGAATGCAAATTTATTTCTGATTCACTTTCAATTGGTATTTAATTTGTCTTAGGTATCCAATATTTTTCCTGAAATTTGGGTGGTTGTGTGCTTGTTGTTGCAATATTAATTAAAAAGGACGTCCGGGTTCTTCATGCAGATATTGGAGTTGCCTGTTAAATTTTCTGAAATATTTGCATCGGCGCCATTAAGATTGAGATCAGGAGTATTATTGTATGGCCCTCCTGGTTGTGGGAAGACCCATATTGTTGGTGCTGCTGCATCTGCATGCTCACTGAGATTTATTTCAGTTAAAGGGCCTGAACTTCTAAACAAGTATATTGGAGCATCGGAACAAGCGGTACGTGACCTGAAAGGTTTGAGCATCTACATTGTTTGGTAAAACTTAGATGAATGGTTTTCACATTCTACAATATGTTAAATTTTTTTAAAAAATGAAACAGACCCTGCATTTTCACTTAGGTTCACTAAGACCCCCTTGGGTCTATCAGACAGAATAGTTTCAAAATTCCTTTTACCGAATTTTTTAAATCCATAACTCAATGCTACCTACTGGAATCAAAACCCCTGACCTGGGGTTACCCAACCAAGACTCTTTTTTTTCTTTTTTGAGAGAGAGTATTCGGGATTTTATAACTGGAAATTGCAAATATGTTACAAGATTACAATTGGGGGGTCACCGGTGATGGCCGCCCCGGGGGGCCCCCCAAACGTTCCCAACAGTTCACCCTAGCCGATCGGCCAGGGAGCACAAAGCAACGATCAACAAGCAACAAGCCAAAAGAACCAAGGGAGGGGGAGGGGCTAGCGCCCCCCATCCCTCACGGCCCGCCCACCCCCTAAGGATTCGTAGGGTTCGTAGGAAGCTGTCGACGTGCGCAGTCGGGGCGCACCAGCTCGTGAAGAATGTTGAGAGTATTCCGATGCTCCTCCGTATCCATGAAGTTGTCCACCTGCTGGACGCCCTGCATGGCCGCCTCCCGTCTGCTTTTATCCTCATGGGAGGCTCCGGCATCGGGGTGGCAACGCGCTGAGGTTTGACGGATATATCGACGAAGGTCGCCCCAAGAGCTCTCACAGCTGATTCCTAAAGTAAGGTACGGGCATCGTCCCCCCTGTAACCATTGTCGGGTATTGTGCTCATGGGCACGGTCCAATTGCCTTTGCCGCTGCTCCTCCTCCTCCTGAAGCCGGTCCCGCTCCGCCTATTCTGCCTGTTGTCTCTGTCTCCGGGCCTCTTCCTCCTGTGCCAGCTCCTCCCTCACTTGGGCTTTGATTTCATCGATGAGCCGAGCCTTGGCGGCTTCTGCCAACAGGTCCTGTTGTTTCGCCCGTTCCTGCTCCCGCTCCTTAAATTGGGCTTCTAACTCGTTGCGAGCCTGGGCAAGGGCTTCCGTCCATTTTGCCTCCCATTCCTTCCTTTCTGCCTCTCGGGCTTCTTCTGCCACCCTCTTCTGCAGATCCTTGTTCCAAGCTTCCTGGTTGGAGGTTTCTGGGGGGGCGGAGGTTGATTGGTCTTGACGCTCTGGGGGGCGCCTTTCCCGCGGGGTCCTTCGGCTCTGCGTGATCTTAGAGCCCCAAGGGCCCCAGCCCCTTCCTAGCTTGGGCACCGCCGTCGCCTCAGGCAACCTAGGGGGCGTCTCGGGGACACCCCTCGGGGGGGGGGGGGGGGGGGGGGGGGGGGGGGGGGGGGGGGCAGAGGACGAGGGGTGTTGCTCCTCCTTTGCCCCTCTCCATAGAGCCAAAATCAAACCCGAGTGGCGGCCCCGACGTTTGAGGCTAAGGGTCGCCTTAAAGTAGCGGGGGAGCTTGACCGGGTAGCCCCCTTTGAGGCAACGGAGAAAGACAAAATGTAGGCCCTGTAGCTTAGACCCGTTGCCAGACTGGACGAAGAATCTATCCAC
The DNA here is from genome assembly GCA_015680685.1 of Gnetum montanum. Lineage (NCBI taxonomy): Eukaryota > Viridiplantae > Streptophyta > Gnetopsida > Gnetales > Gnetaceae > Gnetum > Gnetum montanum. The sequence goes on along the minus strand of MNCI01023154.1, from coordinate 335,657 downwards.
TAGATCCGCGCCGCGCGCCCAGAGGCGGGGGAGGGAAGATCTAGGCACCTGTTTGCTCCTGGTCCTGGGAACTGGCCCATCAAAGAACAGCTCCGCATCTTGGAGGCCACGGGTGGAGGACAGGATGGTCTCCCCCACAATGGGGGCCCCCAGACAGCTGGCAATCGCTGCTTCTGTGACCCAGATCTCATGCCCCCTGAAGAAGGTACGATCGTTGACCCAGTTCGAGAAGAAAGCATCATCAGCCAAGTCTGGGTCCCCGACCAGGCGCTGTAGCGGGTCGACCCACCCACATTGAGCCACCAGCCGCCAGAGTGCCTCGTTCTCCTGAAAGGCAGTTCGAGAAGAAAGCATCATCAGCCAAGTTTGGGTCCCTGACCAGGCGCTGTAGCGGGTCGACCCACCCACATTGAGCCACCAGCCGCCAGAGTGCCTCGTTCTCCTGAAAGGCAGCGCAGTCTGGCTCGAACGTGGGCATGGTTCCCATGGCGCTTTCAATTTCTTTCTAGGCGAAAATGGCCTGCCAAACCAGCTGTTGTGGAGGGGGGCGTCACTGCTGCTGAAAAATAGTATTATTCCTCACCTTCCACGCTACCCATAGAAGTAGCATGGCCCAAGAGTCACCTGTAAGGTGCCTCGGGGGGGCACCGCCACCACGCGCCACGNGGGGGGGCACCGCCGCCGCGCGCCACGTGTCGCGCATGCGAGGGCATTCGCGAGCAAAATGCTGGGTGGTTTCAGCGGCTGCTCCGCATGTTGGACAGGTGTCAGTGTCCAGCAGTTCGCATCGTCGCAACAGGGCCCAGACAGGCAATGTGTCGTGCACCATTAACCACAGAAAAATCTTAATTTTTTTTGGCAGCCGTCCCTTCCAGATATGCCGCCAGACGTTACTGCACGGATATCTTTCAGCCATGATGGCTCTGGGCTCGAGGCTTGCCCACCCCGAAGCCTACATCTCGTGCGTGTGTCTGGCTATCGCTTGCCATGGCTTGGAGTCCCGCGCCGCCGCCTCCCAGCAAACATTTATTGCGAATAATGTGAATCCATGGGACCGGGTCCCGATGCGGCCGTGAAAGTCGGAGGACAAGCCGTTGCCGCCCCAGCATCAGCTCATCCTTGAACGTTGTGACGCCTAGCCCGCCCGCACCGCGTGGGCGCGCCACCTACTCCCAACGGACCAAGTGCAATTTGCTCCCCCCTCTGCCCCCCTCCCAGATGAAGTGACGAACCAAAGCATTAACGACATTGATGACGGCACCGGGAGGGGCGGCCACCGCAGCCACGAAGCGCGCAGTCGCCATGAGAATTCCTGTGGCCACCAGCAGGCGCCCCTTGCGGCTCAGGAATCTATTAGCCTAATGGCTTGCCCTTCTTTCCATCTTTTCGAGCAGATGGCCCCACGCCACGGTCCTCCCCCACCGGAAGAGGGGGATGCCTAGGTATGTGTCGCCGGTGGCCCCTGGCTGAATATCCAAGATTTGCGTCACCCGTGCTTTCATCTGCTCATCCACGTTAACGAAGTAGGCCGCAGACTTAGCTTTGTTGATTTCCAGCCCCAACTCGGCGGCCAGACGAGATACCGCCACGTTTATGCATCGTGCTTGTGGGACCGCCGCCCTACTTAGTAACATCGTGTCATCTGCATAATGTTCTGCCCCGGCAAATCACCCTGGCAATGCTAAGCCCATCCACCCCGGAAGTACTACAATAATGTTGCATTAAATCCATGGCGATGATGAAGAGGAGGGGGGAGAGTGGGTCCCTTGCCTCAGCCCCCTTCCTGGAGACGAGAGGCCCTACAACTGCCCCCCCACATCAAAGGAAAACTCTGCCGAGGATTGCAGGTGAATGCACAGCTGGGTGAACAGCGGGTCAAACCCTTTTGTAGCATGATGGACTGCAATGCCTCCCAGCTTAGAGTGTTGTAAGCTTTTGTGATGTCCAGCTTGAGGCAAAGCCTAGGAAAACCCGAAGTTCTAAGCGAATGGATCACCTCCTGCATGAGGAGGATCTGGTCCTAGATGAGCCGTCCTTGCACGAAGCCTGCCTGGTTAGTCCCCACTAGTTTGGGCATGAGTGGTGCAAGCCTATGCACCAGCAGTTTAGAAAAGATTCGGAGGGTCACGTTGCACACTCCGATAGGGCGAAACTGCTCAGGCCGTTGTGCGTCAGCTTGCTTTGGAATGCACACGATTCGTGAGCAGTTTATCTCCCTACGGATCTGTCGCCTGGCCAGCATGAGGTTTAGCGCATCAAGCAAATTGGGGCCCACGATATCTAGAAATGTTTTGAAAAATTTGAGGGTCCAGCCATCAGGCCCAGGTGCTTTCCCTCCCGGCATGCTTTGGATCGTGGTCGTGAGTTCCTGCCAGGAGAAGGGGGCCAACAACCGAGCATTATCTTGCGTGCACAACACTCGCGGAACATAGATCGAGACTGGCCTGGTGGGACGTTTGGCCCAAATCCCACTCCAGTATTGTGTCAGCATCTGTGCCATGCGTTGTGGATCATCAACGATTTCCCCATTTTGGTTGCGGAGACTTCTTGGCTGGCCGTCCCCCCGTGACTTGGCCATGGCAAACAAGAATCTGGTCTGCCGATCTCCTTCTCGGAGCCAGCACACCCGGGAGCACTGCCTCTAGTAAATCTCCTCCTCTTGGTCCAGGGCCTGAAGTTGTCGTAGGGTGTGTTGCTCCTCTGTGTGGAGGTCCTCCCCTGCCTCTTGTTGAGCTTGGATCTGGCCTAGCTTGTCCCGAAGCTCTTGCAGACCCGTTTGGAAGGAGAATTTATCAACCACTGGTAGGCCCTTGATAGCCCATTTTAGCCTAAGTAAAGTTGCCCAAAGGAAGTTTCAGGGGTCCCCCTGACCAGGCTGGTAGTCTGTCCAGATCTTCTCCACCAGCAGCTTCAACCACGGCTTGGCTAACCAAGTTGCTTCGAAGCGGAACGAGTGTGGAGATCTAGACTTGTCTGACCCAAAAGTGCAGGTCAGCGATCGGTGGTCGGAGGCCACCCTCTCTTGTCTCGAAACCCGTATAGAGGAACGGAGGAGTAAGTCGGTGCTGACGCAAACCCGACCAATTCGGGTGAGGACACGATCCGGGCCTTTTCTTCGGTTACTCCATGTGAAACGACAATTCTCAATGGGTAGGTCAACCAATGAGAACGTTGCAAGAAAGGCCTGGAATTCAGCCGCTCTAGGCGACGGGGGGGCAACTCCTCCAGATTTCTCCCATGGATGGAGGCGCTGGTTGAAGTCCCCCACCAGCATCCACGAACTGTGGTCTAGAACTAGCCGCGCCACCCGCGTCAACTCTTGGAGCCGCAGCTCCCAGTTTTGTGCCCCGTAGAAGTTGGTCAGCCAGACCCCCTGTGAGAGGAGCTGGACAGTGAGGGCCCATTGTGAAGCATCCATGAGATTCATGGTGCAGCGAGTTAGGATGGCAAGGCCACTGGCTCGGCCTGAGCAGGGGTGCATTTGGGTAGTCCACCCCTCCCATTGGAGGAAGTGTGCCTCCGTTGCCTAAAGTTTTGTCTCCTGGAGACAGACAATATCGCAATCCTCATCACGCACGATTCTGCGCAGGGTATTTCTTTTGTAGGGGGTACCCTGTCCCCGACAGTTCCAACTGAACAGCTTCATGGGTGACTGGGGGGGCGTCGTTGGTAGACCTCCCGGAGGGTCTTTTGGAGCCCCATGTCAATGTTCCTCTGTGTTTGCCTGTCCTGGGTTTTATTCTCGCTCGGCCGTCCAGGTCGGCCTTAGCCGCCGCGTGGCCCCTGGTTGCATCCCGGTACCTCGGGTGCGATAGTTGGCCCCTGGGGCCTGCGGGCTTTGGAGCCCCCCCGAACCACGTTCACCCATTCACCAGGAGGGGGGAGCTCGATCTCGGTCGCGGCGAAGCTTG